>CAUYLG010023547.1:0-39694 GCA_963573385.1 Cacajao melanocephalus | reverse complement strand
TACTCTGCACTGAGAAGCGCTGCGCCGCGCCGGGGCACCGGCAAAACAGCTGTGCCGGCCAAAAGAGTTGCGCTGGCGACACGTGTGGCTCCTCCGCCGGGAATCTCCCAGTTTGTGGGCCACAGAAATTCGTCTAAAATTGCGGCGCCCACTCGCTCTCCGTGCTTTCACTGGGAGCTACAATCCTGGGCTGTTGTTAATCAGCCATTTTGGATCTCTCCGCCTGGTGATGAAGTTTTTTCTGTTTCTTAGTTTTCCTTTGGCGGACGCCCCTTCCCCGCACAGCTGGACCTTCCCTGTTCAGCTGTGCTTACTGTGAAACTCTCAGTCCTCAGCGCTTCCAATTGCTGTTCTCCCTGTGGGGGTGGGACCAGCCAAGCCGGACTCAAAGGGCACCCCGTCCTGTATACTCCGCGCCGAGAAGCGCCGTGCCAGGGCGCCGGCAAAACAGCCGTGCCAGCCAAAAAAGTCGCGCTGGCGACCCGTGTGGCTCCTCCGCCAGGAATCTCCCAGTCTGTGGGCAATAAAAATTCGTCTGAAAGTGCGGCGTTCACTCGCTCTCTGCACTTTCTCTGGGACCTTCAATCCTGAGCTGTTGTTAATCAGCCATCTTGGATCTCTCTCCCACTTGTAAATTCTTCTTTACTGAAAACATGTTAGATTAGGTAAACATTTCTTTCACCATTGCCTACAAATTAGAGCCTTCAAGATTCTCCACTATTGACATCAATCTCTCACTCCATCCCTCGATGAAAAAACCTAGATTTATTTGCATTTCTCAAATATGTCTTTAAATTTTCATTCTGAAACTTTTCTCCATTTCCTTATTTTCTAACAAACCTCAAATTTCACCTCTTTCATTAGTGTTTTCTCACCTACCCCAATAGATGTGATTGTTTCTCACTTTTAATCTCTTTATAAAAGGGCTATTGCCACATAAAAACTCTGTTATTTTAGTTAATCTTCATATATAAATATTTTACAAAGACTAGTAAAAATAGTAACCATTTAGATATTTGGTATGAGGATAAAGATTAGTCAGATAGTGTTCTGAGGATTCTTGTATATTCAGTATAACCCATATGCAATATTTGTCTTACTTGTTCTTTTAAAAATACTTTTGCTGGCCAGGCACTGTGGCTTACGCCTGTAATCCCAGCACTTTGGGAGGCCAAGACAGATGGATCACCTGAGGTTGGGAGTTCGAGACCAGCCTGACCAACATGGAGAAACCCTGTCTCTACTAAAAATACAAAGTCAGTCGTGGTGGCACATGCCTGTAATCCCAGCTACTTGGGAGGCTGAGGCAAGACAATTACTTGAACCCAGAAGGCAGAGGTTGCAGCGAGCCAATATAGTGCCATTGCACTCCAGCCTGGGCAACAAGAGCAAAGTTCCATCTCAAAAAAAAAAAAAAAAAGAATGTTTTTTCCAGGCACAGTGACTCATGCCTACAGTCTCAGCACTTTGGGAGGCCAAGGCGTGTGGCTCACTTGAGCCCAAGGGTTCAAGACCAGCCTGGGCAACATGGTGAAACACCATCTCTATAAAATACAAAATATACAAAAGTTAACCAGGCATGGTGGCATGTACCTGTAGTCCTAGCTACTTGGGAGGTTGAGGTGGGAGGACTGCTTGGGCCCAGGAGTTCAAGGCTGCAGAGAGCCGTGATCATGCCACTGTACTCGAGCCTGGGTGACAGAGCAAGGCCCTGTGTTAAAAAAAAACAAAAACAAAAATAAAAATGTTTTTAAATTATAATAAAAATGAAATTGTTATAGAAAATGTAAAAGTATTTAGAAGAAATCAAAATCAGTGGTAACTTAATGCTTAAAGCTAACTACCTTATCATTTGGATTGACAATTTTTTCTTTCTTTCAGCCCTTTTAAGATACCACTGTCTTTTGGCTTCCATTGTTACTAGTGAAAATTCTGCCATCATTTTTGTTGTTTTCCTAAATGTAATTTTTTTTTTCCTTACTGCTTTTAACATTTCCTTTCAGATCTTCGTTTTTCAGTCATTTGACTATGATGTACATAAATGTCTTTTACTTTATGTTTCTTCTGCTTGGGGTTCACTGAGTTTCTTGGATATAAGAGTTGATAACTTTTCATTGATTTCAGAAAATACTTGGCTAATATCTTTTCAAGTACCTATTTGTTCCTATTCTCTCTCTCTTTCTGGACTCAGTTACATATATGTTGAATCAAATGATATTGGCCCACAATTCTCTGACACTCTGACATTTTTCAGTTCTGTAAATTTTGACTTGGTACCTTTTTAAGGTTTCATTTCTCTGCAGAAACTTACCAACTGTTAATTATATCTACCTTTTCTTCTATATATTCTAAAATTTCTTCTATACATTTTTAACGTATCATTCTTTATAATCGTGATTTTAGATTCCTGGTCTTTAATTCTAACATCAAGGGCATCTGTAAGTCTGCCTGTATTGATTGTTTCTTCTCTTGATTATAGGTCTTATTTTTCTGCCTCTTTGCATGTATTCATAAGTATTTTTTGCATACTAAACATCTTGTATAGAAGGACAAAAGTAAATAATATTTGTATTAGCTTTGTTTAAACTAAATAAAATTTTTTGTTTTGTTCTATTTCTTATAGAGAGAATATGTGATTTTTAAAAAATATCAGACAGCTGGAATGAGAGGCTGATCATAAAAAGTTGACCATCTGCAATGCTTTAGCTGGGATTGGCTGAAGCTTTTTTATTAGTTTCCATTTATTTCTGCTTTCAAAAGAGATTATGAAGATTTCCCTTGGCCCTTCAACCCAATCCCAACTACCCAGGCTGCACTGAGTGACTGGTCACAATCAGGGTTTGAACTGGGAAGGGTTTGAATTGCAGCTGTAGTTCATTTTAGTTCTTTTTGGCATCAAGTCCAGCAGGGCCTCGAACCTTACTCATGTGCAAGAATGTAAGATTTCGGTTTTCTGGTCCTGCCCTCATCATCAATTTCACAGCAAAATTCCTGTGGCAGATAATATTCAAGCCAGGAGATTTACTTTTGCATTTGTGGCTCTTCCAGATAGCAATCAGTTTGCTAACCCACACTATGATTTGAAAAATTGCTAGTTTTTCTCCTTTTAGGAGTTGCTGTCTGATAGCAGGTTCTTCTCTCCACTATGTAAACAATTGGTCCCAGGTATGGAAGCAGTCACTGCTCTTTATTGGTCTATAAAAAGCTTCTCTTGACTGGAATTTTATTTGTTTAGGCTTCCCTTTGTCCCCCACTCACTCTTTGACAGCTTTAAAATCAAGTATGATTTTTACTTTTTCTTTTTTTGTTGTTGTTATGAAGGCAGTCTGCTTTAATATTTTGTGGTCTTCTTTACCTATCTGTAAGTTGAAACCACTGGCCAGTCCTTTCTATATTCCAGTGCTCATCTGGATGTATCAGATATTAGCGTTTTTGGTAATTTCATGATATTTTGTCAGGAAGGGAGTTAAACATATTTTTAGTCTATCAACAATCTATCTCCTTGAATGGTTAATATTTCTTGTTTTATACATTTTTTTGTTTCATATTATTTTCAGAAACAGGTTCAATACCATGAGGTGTTTCTTTTATAAATTTAAAATTACTTTTTTATTTGATTGATTTGACCTTGGAAGCGACTTAGTTTGAAATTAATGTTGTTATCTGCGCTTTCTCTTTTATTTTACTTCTTTTCTAGAATACATTCATTCAATGAATATTTCGTATTTCTAAGCATTGTGCTGGGCACTGGAAATAAGGCAGTAAGCAAAGCAGACTTACTTCTGCCTTAAAGAGCTTAGAGTGTGGAGGCAGGCCAAAAAAATCATGCAAACCAGAATATAGTAACAGTTGGGATAAATTCTGTAAGGAGAAAATGCAGGATGCCATAAGAGCGTTTGAGAGAGGACATAGCTTCTACTGAGGTTTTAGGTAAATCCTCTTAAGGATATATATTTAAAGTGATAATTCCCCACTCATCTTTTTATTTTATTTTTTCCTTCTAGGTCATTTTGTTTTAGACATATTTTTTGTAAACTACATGCATCGAAATATATTTTTTTAGTTTTTAAATTAAAAATATATTTAGGGAGTACAAGTACAGATTTCTTACATGGATATATTATGTAGTAGTGAGTCAGATTTTAGTGTACCTATCACCCTAATAGTGAACATTGTATCTAATAGGTAATTTTCCAGTCCTCACCCTCTCCCAACCTCCTACCTTTTGTAGCCTCCCATGTCTATTGATCTACACTGTATGTCCATGTGTACCCATTCTTTAGCTCCAACATATAAGTGAGAACACACAGTATTTGCCTTTTCTGTTTCTGAATTATTTCAGTTAGGACAATGACCTCCAGTTCCATCTATGTTACTGCAAAGGACATAATTTCATTCTTTTATATGGCCAAATAGTATTCGATTATGTGGATATATATATATATATATATCACATTTTCTTTAACCAGTCTGACACTGATAGACATTTAGGTTGATTCCATATCTTTGATATTGCAAATAGTGCTGTGATAAACATATGGGTGCAGGTATCTTTATGATATAATTATTTATTTCTCTTTGGGTATATACCCAGTAGTAGGATTGCTAGATTGAATGGTAGTTTTATTTTTAGTTCTTTGATAAATTTTCATACTGTTTTCCATAAAAATTTACCAATTCTCATTAATAGTGTATAAGTATTGCATTTTCTCTGCCTCCTTGCCAATATCTGTTGTTTTTTGACTTTTTAATAATAGCTATTCTAACTGGTATAAAATGGTATCTCATTGTGATTTTAATTTGAATTTCTCTGATGATTACTGATGTTGAGCATTTTTTTTTCACATATTTGTTGCACACTTACATGTCCTTTGCCTACTTTTTAATGAGGTTATTTGTTTTTGTTACTGAATTATTTGAGTTCCTTATGGATTCTTCATGTTAGCCTTTTGTCAGATGCATAATTTGAAAAATTTTTTCCCATTCTTTGGGTTGTTTGTTTACCTTGTTGATTGTTTCTTTTGCTGTACAGAAACTTTTTAGCTTAATTCCCACTTGTCTTTGTTTTTGTTGCCTTTGCTTTTGAAGACTTGGTCATAAATTCTTTTCCTAGCTCATTGTCCAGGAGAGTTTTTCCTAGGCATTTGTCTAAGATTTTTATAGTTTGAGATCTTACATTTAGGTCTTTAATCAATCTTTAGTTAGTTTTTATCTTTTGTGAGAAGTATGTGTCCCATTTCATTCTTCTGCATTTGGCTATCCTTGTCTTGTTCCCATTCTTAGAGGGAATGCTTTCAACTTTTCTCCATAAAGTATGATGTTGGCTATGAATTTGTTGTATATGGCTTTTATTATGTTGAGGTATGTTCCGTCCATGTCTGATTTGTTGAGGATTTTTATCATGAAGGGATGGTGAATTTTAATGAATGCTTTTTCTGAGTGTATTGAGATGATCTTATGGTTTGTGTTTTTTATCACACTTGTTGATTTGCATATGTTGAACCATTCTCATATCCCTGAGATAAATCCCACCTGATCATGGTATATTAAATTTTTGATTTGCTATTCGATTTGATTTGCTAGTATTTTGTTGAAGAGTTTTGTGTCTATGTTCATCAGGGATATTGGTCTGTAATTTTCTTTTTTTGTTGTGTCCTTGTCTGGCTTTGGTATCAGGGTGATACTGGCCTAGTAGAAAATGTTAGGGAGAATCCCCTCTTCAATTTTTTGAAAGAGTTTCAGGAGAATTGGTGTTAGTTCTTTGTATGTTTGGTAGAATTCAACTGTGAATCCATCTGCTCCTGTTCCCTCTTGTTGTTGTTGTTGTTGTTGTTGTTGGGAGATTTCTTTTTTATAACTGATACAATCTCACTGCTCTGAATATAATTTTTAATCTAATCTGAGACTCTGCTTTTAATTAGGGATTTGGTTTTACATCTATTATTTTATCTTATGCTAGCTGAGCTTTTACTTTCTTATGCTTTGCTTTTTCTGAATTTTACTATATGGACTATATTTTGCTTGGTTTCTTTTACTCTTTACATGAAGTGAAAATTATTTGTTCTCATTTCTTCACAAAAGCATTCTTTAATCAATATTTCTCTAGTTAATAAAGACAAAAATGAGCCATTATCTTTTAGTTTCTTACTCTATTAAAAAGAATTGGAGTATGCACTTTCCCTATAGTTTCCTAGCTTTTATTCATGTATTGTAGATTTTTAGTTACATTATCTTAGCAAATTTTTTAATTTATACACATGCTTTTTTTTAGTATGAATATATGTATTCATAACATTTGGTTAGGCATAATCTTTTTGTTTTGATAATCTAATCTTGCATATCAAAATGCCCCAAAATGTATTAGCTTAAAACAATGATTCTCTTATTTCTCTATAGGAAAAAATATCTTGATGTATTATCACCCGAGAAAGTTCCCTTGTGCTCTGTCCCCAGGATACCACTGATACCCCTCCATACAACCACTGTTCTGATTTTTTTCACCATAGATTAGTTTCACCAGGTCTAGAATTTCATGTAAATTCAATTATACTGTATGTACTCGTTTAGGTAAGGCTTCTTTCAACCAACATAATACATTTGATGTTTGTCCAGGTTAGGTATATAACTTTGATCTTTTTAATTGCTGAGTAACATTTTATTATATGATTATACCACAGTTTATCCATTCTCTTCTTAATCAATACTTAGGCTATTTTCAGTTTGGGGCTATATGAATAAAGCTTCTATGAACATTTTTGTATAAGTATTTTTGTGAACAGATGCTATGATTTCTCTTGGGCGAATACCTAGTATTACTTGATCAAGAAGTCAGCATATGTTTAGTTTTATAAGAACTTCCAGATATATATTTTTCCAAAATGGCTATACCATTGTACACTTCTATCAAGTAACTATGAAAGTTTTAACTGTTTCACAGTCTTACCAGTATTTAATACCATCATTGATTTTAATTTTCATCATTCTGGTAAGTGTATAATATTCTATTGTGGCTTTAATTTTTATTTCTCTTATGACCGAAAATGTTATACTCTTTTTTATATGCTGTTTACCATTTGAATATCTTCTTTTGTGGGCTGTCCAGTTTTTTGCCCACTTTTAATAGGATTGCTTGTCTTTTTATTGTTGAGTGGAAGGAGTTTTTTATACATCCTGGATACTAGTCCCTGGTCAGATGTGTGTATTGTCAATATTTTCACCCAATTTGCAGCTTGCTTATTCATTTTTTCATGGTGTCTATTAATGAGAAGATGTATTTAGCTTTGATTAAGTCTAATTTATCAATTTTTAAATTTAAAGCTTTTGCTACTAGTGATCTAGGAAACCTTTGCCTGCTCACAAATCAAGAATATATTGTACTGTTTTCTCCTCTAAAAGCTTTCTGGTTTTAGCTTTTACATTTTGCTCTGCTATCCATCTTAATAGCCATTGAGGTTCATTTTTTAAATAAAATATTTATCATTTATTAAAAACTTCTTCTTTTCCATGGGATCACTTTGGCACCATTGTTTAAAAAATAAATGTTGGCCCATTTCTGGTCTGTGTTCTTTTCCATTGATTTGTTGATTCTGAGCTCTTGCATTAAAAAAATATTTAACTCTGGTGTGGATTTAAATTCTGCTATTATAATTTGAGTTCTCTCGAAACTCTTCCACATGTTATCCATCTCTGTTGTTGTCTGTGTATTCATTCACTGAGTAAATGTTTGTTGAGCTTCTACTTTGTGGTAGACACCATTCCCGTTACCGAGGACTCAGCAGTTAAAAATCAAACAATATTCATATTCTCATGAACCTTTATTCTAGTAAGACAGGCAGTAGACAAGCAAACAAATAAATTAGTAAGATAAATTGATTATCATGTAACATAAAGAAAATGAAGCAGGATGTTTTAATAAAAAGTGACTAAAAATACGGGGCTACTGTGGATACATTCAGGAGCGACAACCCTGAGCAAGTGACAGTTGAACTATGTTAACTCATTCTTCTGTTTGTTTGTTTTATAAATTTCATTCAAACTTATTTTGCCTATCTGTTTTTCTGATCCAGTTTCAATGATGCTCCTTCTTCTTGTATCTTATGAAGATACTAAGCGTTAAGATTTCTAAAATGTTGTATGCATGAACAATTATCAGATCTATTAAAACATTCTCTCTGGGTTTTTAGGGTGCTTCTCTCCTTTTCTTGGACTGCAGTATTTGCCAACAGGCAAGACTCTGGGGTTGTCCTTGAGCTCTCTCGTGGTCCACTTATGTCCTGTTGAGTCTATTTTGTTAGATATACAAAAGGGGAGCAAACTTACATATTAATATTTAGTTACTAGGCTGATTCTCAGCATCTAGCATGTAGGCACAGATATAGTGTACTCCTGCTAGACTGAAATGGAATATTCTATCCCCAATTAGGTCTCAGTGGATTCTGGATCCCTATGTATAGAGATGTGTCTGTGGGTCTGGTTCACCATTATGTCCCCAGTACCAGCAGCACACAATAAGAAATATTTGTTGAGTGGATCAAGTATAGTAAAATACAAATAAAAATTATAATTAAAGTACAAGAATCTCAATCCTCAGCATACACAGCTACTAGGGTTTTTGAATGAACTACAGTTAGGTGATTAAAAGGTTAGGCTTTAAAATTAGACTGTTAGAGACTGGGCACGGTGGCTCACACCTGTAATTCCAGCACTTTGGGAGGTCAAGGTGAGAGAATTACTTGAAGCCAGGAGTCTGAGACCAGCCTGGGCAACATAGCAAGATCTCATCTCTGCAAAAGGAAAAAAAATTAGCCTGCATGCTGGCATGTACCTATAGTCCCAGCTACTCAGGAGGCTGAGGTGGCAGGATCCCTTGAGCCCTGGAGTTCAAGGCTGAACTGAGCTATGATCGTGCCATAGCCTGAGGGCAAAGCAAAACCCTGTCTCAAAAAAAATAAAATTGACTGTTAGGAGTATTCTTAAGTTTTTTTTTTACCTTTGTTCTGAGACTGTTAGGAGTCTAATTTCAGCTGTGCTACTTTTTTACTTGTGCGTCTCAGGGCAAGTCAATTTCTCTGAGCTTCATTTTTCTCATTTCCCAAACTTGTGGGATTGTTATGAGAATGAAATGAATTAACGCCAGTAAAATCTTTACCACTGTGCTCATATAATGTCAGTAGTAGTAGTTACTTATAACATCCCCCACCCTCCACCATCATATGGCACTTTATTTGCAGTGACTGTCTCCCGCAAGATGAAAGAGAATACTTCAAAAACAGCTGCCATTCAGTAGAAGGGGAACTGGTTAATTTTCTGGTTAGTACACATCCTGGGTCTCTGAGTAAGCTCAGATAGTAAAGAAAGGAACACTGCCCTCTGGGGACCGCTTCCAGAACAATGGCTTCCCATCTTTATTCAGGCCAAGGGGAACTGCTTTATTTTGGGGCGGGGAGGTGAAGCATGGTTAAGCCACTAGTTATTTTTCTCAATTCAGCGGCATCTGCCTTATACTTGGTGAAAATTCTTCTCAGATTCTAGTAGTAGGTTATCAATTTTAGTGACTGATGGTTTCTAGGTTTTTATTTAGGTATTTTGTGGAAAGTGAGAGAACCTACATGGAGAATCAGCCCTGGGTATCATTTTTTAGAAATAAACTTTGTATTTTAGAACAGTTGAGATTTACAGAAAAATTGGGAAGTACAGAAGATAGTACAGAGAGTTCCGTTATACTTCATACCCAGTCGCCCAGGCTGGAGTGCAGTGGCGTGATCTCGGCTCAGTGCAACCTCTCACCTCCCGGGTTCAAGCTATTCTCTTGCCTCAGCCTCCCATGTACCTGGGATTACAGGTGCCTGCCACCATGCATGGCTAATTTTTGTATTTTTTTTTTAAGTAGAGACAGGGTTTCGCCGTATTGATCAGGCTGGTCTTGAACTCCCGACCTCAGGTGATCCACCTGCCTTGGCCTCCCAAAGTGCTGGGATTACAGGCGTGAGCCACCGTGGCTGGCCTGTTTCCTCTATTATTAACATTTAACATTAATGTGGTACATTTTTCACAATTAATGAACCATATTGCTATATTATTATCAACTAAAGTCGACACTTGATTCATATTTCCTTAGTCTTAACCTAATATCCCCTTTTTGTATCAGGATCTCATTCAGGATACCCTATTACATTTATTCATCATGTCTCCTTAGGCCCTTCCTGGCTATGATAGTTTTTCATACTTTTCATTTTTGATGACCTTGACCATTTTGAGCAAACTGGTCAGGTATTTTGTAGAGTGTCCCTCTGTTAGAATTTGTTCAATGTTTTCCTCATGATTCAAACAAAATTATGGGAGAGGAAGACACAGAGGTGAAGTGCCATTTTAATAACATCATATCAAGGGTACATCCTATCAAAATGATTTCCCACGATTGATATTAACCTGGATCATCTGGCTGAAGTAGTGCTTTTCAGGTTTCCCCACTGTACAGTTACTCTTTTTTCCTCTTTCTACATTCTAGTCTTCAGAAGGAAATCACTATGCACAGCTCACACCTAAGGAGTGGGGAGTTATGCTCCACCTCCTTGAAGAGGAAGTATATACATATATTATTTAGAATTCTTTTGTATGGATTATTTGTCTCTTCTCTTTGTTTATCTGTTTATTTATCTCAAAATATTTATATACTCGGGATATATACACATGGATATTTGTTTTATACTTAGGGTGATATTCCACTACTATTTTCTTCATCAGATATCATTTTATACCAGAATCCAGTAAGGTAATTTTTTAACAGCAACAAGAAAGAACTTATGTATGTGCACAAATGATGCTTCTCTGCAAATAGTCAACATGGGAGTCTCTGTACTCCTTCTAATATTTAAATATTTTTGAAACTATTTAATGGAAACCATGAGATTTGTAAGATAAATAATCATTAATGTTATGAATGGATCACCTACTATGTGCCAAGAACTCAATTTTCACCAAAACAGCGTAGAGTAGGCTATGACTATGTAAATTTCATAAGCTGTAGTACAATTTCATGTGATTTCAGTCTAATAGAGGACAGAGACAAATAAAAGTGTGATTACTATAGAATGTAGTGAACTCCAGGAAGGAGGTAGATACATTAGGGGAAGCATAGAGGAGAGGCATCTTTTTCAAAGTCAGACATAACTGCTTTGCAGAAAAGGCAATTTCAGAGTGACAGGTAGCAGTGAGCTATACAATTTTTAAATACAACTAGCAGGAATGTTCCAGGGAGAAGGAAAGTCATGGGTAGAAGTAGGGAGAACTGAAGTAGCATGCTGTTCAAGCACCTCAGTGCAGCTAGGGAAAAGGGCACCAGAGGAGAGGCAGGGCCTGAGGCTGGAGAGCTACCAGGGGCCGGATCACAAAGGATGCTTGTGTTACACGAAGGAATTTGAACTTGATTCTAAAAGCGGTGGCAAATCATTGAAGAGTTTTCAGCAGGAGAGGAACATAAGTTTGACATTTTAGAGAGATCATTCTGGCAGCTGTGAAGAGAAAATTGATCTTAGTATTTCATAATCATACTTTTTTAAAATGAAAAGTTGACCATGTTTCTATTTTCTGTTAAATGATTTTTGGTGGATTTCCAAAATCAAATCTGCTCTCAAATGATTTACCATCACTGTCATGGTCTAAGGAACGCACTTTGAGATCCTGGATAAGAGTTCCCAAACAGTAAGCAGAACGTTTGGAGCAACTTAAAGCAGTCCCCATGGTAGCGTTAAGAAGTAACTGTTATTTGGACGCATTTGTTCTGGTTTGTTTAAATTTTTTCTTTCATTACCTTACATTCTTGTTATTTCTTCTGCTTTTGCTATGTTTGTTTGGTGTTTTTTAAAATGCTACATTTATTAAATGCTTATGTGTCAGGCATTATGTGTTTTGCATATGTATTTCATGGAACCTTCACCAAAACAGCATGGAGTACACGATATCATTCCCATTTGACAAGTGAGCAAATTGAGGCTTGGAAAGGTTTAGAAACTTGCTGAGAGGGGCTTTGTGGCTTGCATTTCACAGGTAGAAGCAGAGCCAGGATTCAAGCTCAGATCTATCTGTTTCAAAGGGCCATGTTGTACAGATTGTACTACAAGAGTTTTTTTGAGGAATGTCCTATTAATTGCAGGAGGGCATTTACCACTGGAGCCCTTGGCTGCCCTGTTGGAAGTGGGAAGAGAGCCAAGGTAAAGGGCCTGTTTTCTACACCAGGGGGCATGCTTCTGGTTTATGAGACTGTGATGACAGTAATTAAGGCTAAATAATGAAGGCTTGACCATTGATTTAAAAGCTCAAACTGAATAAAGCACCCTTGGAAATGTATTGTCCTCCTCCTCCTCTTTTACATGACTGAAGATTACTAACTTATCAGTACGGAAACTGTTTCTTTCAACCCTAATGCTTTGGGTTTTACAGTACAGATCCTAGGAGTAATAGCCGGTTCTCTGTTGGGCTCCGGCAGCTCACTTTTTTCTGAAGCAGGCGCTAGGTCTAAGTTAGTTGACTTAGGTCAGTTACTCCACAGTGTGTGAAAGAGAACAACTTTCTGTAGTGGAACAGAAAGCCAGCTGGCTTCCCTTCTAAAACATTGGCTTATGAAAGTCGTGTTCATAGTCGGCCAAGTAAGAAACTGACATTCACTTTAGGCGCAATGTTCAGCATCTTAATCGCGCTCTCACAAGGGTACAGTACTGGGATGCTGCTTTCGAAAGGTGTCAGATCACACCCAAATGCAATCGGAAGGAACCAAGCCTACAAACCGTTGAGAAGACGTTGGGGTTACCCACCTCCCCTTCTCCCTAGCTCCCGCCCCACACTGTGATGGGTTTGTACGGTGTGAGCTCTGTATTCTGCACATTTCAAACTCGGTCAACCCCCCACGCACAGCTGCATCCAGAGGAGCCCAAATCTCATGGAGAAGCCCCTGCAGGTTCTGGCAATGGGCTTGGGGCATTTGGGATTCCTGGGGGAATTTGAGATACCTGGAGTTTAGTTTGGCTGATCCCAGGTATCTGGAATATAATCTGAATGACATGTTCCTAGAAATCCACGAACTTTTCTTTCCAGGATGGAAGAGACACAATAGAGCCCTTCAAAGCTTGGGGCCCAGGCCAGCTCTCACGAGTCAGTCGTCTGAGTGTCACGAAGATGCTAACCAGGCTCCTGCTCTGAGTGTCTCCATCCCAGCACCTGCCTTCATTATGGCCTTAAAAGTCACAGTCAGGTCTTTCCAAAAGGACTTACCGTAGCTAAAATCTTAAAGCAATAAAAAATATGTATATATGTATAAATATATGTGTGGGGTTTTTTTAATGAAATAATTAATAGTAAGCTTTTTAATTATCTAAAATCCCCAGGGGCAACTTGGGAGACTTTTGTTGCACATGGCCCTCCCTAACCACCTGAAACTATTTGATGATACAGAGTCTTAGGGAGGTAGGATCCACATGTCTCAACAAATAAAAATGATAAACACTGACAGTGGTAGATACACCCAGTTTCCCTGATTTGATCATTACACATTCTTTGCATGTAACAAACACATATACCCTATAAATATGTAAATTATCATATATCAATAAAGGGTAAAACAAAACCTGCTTGTTCCCTGCCTGGTGGAAAGAGGAGAGGCCTGACTTTAGACACTCAAGAAGGCATTTCAGAAGGTCTTTGGCACCTAAAAACAAAGAGTATCAAAGCCCCACCCCCTTCTCCATGCCCTAAATGTGTATATCACATATATTTATAAGCTCTGTGGCTGTTAAGCCCAAGCAGGTAATCAACACTTTCTCGCCAAACACCTGCTCTTGGAATGGAGGCAAACAGCAGCCAACCAGGACATTGGCTCAGGTGTTGGGCCCAGAGTAGAAACTGGAGAATATTTACCTGTTTAGCCCCTTCCCTTTCCTGTCATCAAACGTCACCAGGTGATGAATGTAAAGAAGTTTTCGAACCCTCTATTTGTATACATCTATTTCCAAAAGTGTGTCCCATCCTAAAATACTTTTGCCATCGTCCAGAAACTCCAGATTTGGCCCCATCAGACAAACCCATCTCCAGACCTCACATTGAACTCCCTGTAAGTGATTAAATTCATCCTGTGGAATGAAATAAGAATAAAGGTTAAAATGCCATTTTAAAAACCAGACACTGATTAACAGCAGATATTTGTTTGTGGAGTGTGTGGCGGGGGGAGGTAGGACTCATACCCAGATTACCCAGGAATGAGATTCACCCAAACAAAATGATCTGTCTCATGTGGGTCTGTGGGGCTGACAGCAGCCCCTGAGCTTGACAGAGATGCGGGGAAGGCTGCTTTTATCTCTTTGAAAAGGAGGAAAATGGCTCCTTAATTTAGCAAGTGTACTGGGCCCAATTCAATGAGCCTGCCTCTGGGAAACTTTTTTTTAATCCTCGGCAAGTAGCTACACTTTTGTTTTGCAAAAGGCCAAATTATGATGGTTTCCAAAACTTCCATGATCTAATGCCTGGTGCCTCTATGACCCCCTGTTATTCTTCCTTTCCTCACTCTGTCCCACTGGCATCTGCTTTTCCTTAAACAAGCTGGGCACATTCGTGCCATAGGACCTTGGCACTTGCACCCTACACCCTCGCCTCCTGATATCCACATGGCTTGTTCTCTCTACAACTTCAGGTTTCATTTGTACTATTCAGTGCCACCTTCCCAGACAGTCTTATTTAAATCTGCCATGCCCTTTTTCCTGCCCTAACATGCCAATCTCCCTTCCCTGCCTTGTTTTTGTCCATAGCACTCATCATCACTTGACACACTCTTTTACTTATTTCGCTCCACGGTCTCCACTCTAGATCATGAGCTCCATACTGGCAGAGATTTTTGTCTCTTTTGTTGACTGGTGTATCCCTAGCACCTACGATAGTTCCTAAAACATAGCTGATACTCAATAAATATTTGTTGACTGAGAAATCTTTAAAAGCATTGTGTTTCCCAGTACTGCTGTCCATCCCTGCCCCAGACTCATAATGAAATTCACCATCTGCAGCTTCAGATGGACATGAACCAAAGTGGTCCAGTCCCTTCCCAACCTTCTACTGACTAGATGCCGGAGCAACTCAGTGTGTCTGATCCTTGTACTGCCGCAGTGTGAGTGGTGGAGCCTTAGGTACTTGCAAGCAGAGGGAAGCAGCCTTCCTTGTTTTGAGGTCCAGTTTGCTTGTATGTGGCCTCACATGCCCTTCCCTCCCCATTTTTGGTGGGCTCTGGTGTATGGCTCCCTCCTGCAGGGACTGGGACCCAGGACTGAGTGCTTCTGTGGTTCTGGTCCTTTCCTCCCTGAGTGGAGTATTTTTTTTTTTTAAGATCTCTGTGCATTGTGTCCACAGATTGGAATCTCCTGTCCACCATCCTGGTCCAGCCACTGTTATCCCTCCCTCATCCACTCTTGCCCACCTCCAATCCACCCTCTACACAACCAGGGTCATGTTCTACATGTAATGTGAATCCATTTATGTAAGTTCAAGAACAGGCAAAACTGCATACTACACCAAGGGAATGAATGCTACAAAAGTCAGAGTGGTGGTCACCTCTATGGTGAGGTATAATTGAGGAGCAACACATTAGGGCCTTCCAACGTCATAATGACTGGAAAACTAACGAGACAATGTCAGCCTCTTGCCTGAAATCTTGGGTGGCTTCCCATGGACTCTAATAAAGTCTTTATCGGCCTGAAAGGCCCTTCAGGATTGGGCCTGTGCCCAACTCTCCTTTCTCCCCTGCCCACTCACATGCCCTGACACACACAAAGGTAACTGCTCCCTCTGCCCAGTGCTCTTCCTCTACCCCTTGGCTAGCTGGTTCTTTATCATTTTCCCGGTCTCAGCTTAAATATCATGTCCTCAAAGAGGTCATCCCTAACCAACTTCCCTGCCACTCCCCACCACTCTTCCCCACCTCCTCCCATGGTTTCTTTCAGCATTTTGCTTCTTGACTTTGTAGCAATTATTTTAACTTGTATGTTTGCCTGTTTAGTGACTGCACAGTTCTGGGCACAAATTAAGTCTTCAATGGATATGTCTTGATTGAATGAATGGTTCATTCATCAGTACACCCCAGACTGCATTGATATGATTCCCTGGTTTACTCTCATCTAATCTGATCTCCGTGGCCACCAACCTTGGCCCAGACAAATTGGAAATTGCCTTTTTCATTTTTATTTCATCCATGGTGACCAGTCACTCCTGTGGCCCTAGTCCGTTTGACAGTAGCCCAAACTAGGCCTGGTCTCTCCTTACTCCTTTTACTTCAGAAGGAGCTCCCAGCAGAGCTGTGCTGTTTCAAACATAAAATGCTCCATGGTGTTCCTGCATATCCAATGCAAATAAGCAATGTATCTCTCTCTCAAATCATAATGGTAACCCTTTTGATTATTCAAAAACCATGGGGGGAGAGGAATGGAAAATCAGTACATATAAATATTTAATAACATGCTTCTCAGAAGTATGGTCTTAAGTGAAATCAGACTACTAAAAATTCTAGTTATATAAATTATAGATTTGAAAACCATTTGGCACATATTATAGTTGTTTCCGAAACAGCAGTAACCAATCCAAGTTGCTCAATTATCCCCAAAGAATGCTATGTTCTTCTCTGTTCTTATTAACAAGAAAAGCAAGTAAGCAAGGAGTTCATTAGAGAAGCATTTGTGAAACATTAATACATTTAATAACCTACATGATTAAGAAAAACAGCCTCACTTTAAAACAGAATGAGAGGAGTAATGCAATTGTGGGAATGGAACACTTATTTTGAAATAGTTATAAATTATAGTCCAATATGCATATGTATGGAGCCATATTTAATCTCACTAAGAATTAATCATTAAAACCTTTTTAATTTAAGTGTTAATGCCTGAGATCCTTTATAGGGGAATACTAAAAACTTTAAAAATCAGAAGACTCATTGTCACATGCAACACTTTCAAAAGAAATAGGCTATTTCTTTCACCTTAAGGACACTGAAATGATTAAATTAATAACAAAGCATTTCCTAAAAGTTATATAACAAAAATAAGCCAATCATTTTCCTTAACTTAAAATAATTTTCTTCTATAGGTATCAAAATACACTTAGTCAAAGCAATAGTATTTAATGATCATATACTCTGTGTACTATTCATGTTAAATATAAACAATATTTAATAAACATATACTATAATCTCACTTATTTGGAGATCATATCTATCAAACACAACCCTGAAACACAGAAGAGAATCAGGAAATAAGCAAAAGTCAGATAAACCACAAATTCAAATACTAGAGTTCGTATATTAAACTCATTTGCTCTGATTTTAAACAGAATTCTAACATAACTTGCTGTGGTAACCATCAGTGCTCATCACCAATTTTTTCTGGTTCTCTCCCTTCTGGGCCCATGATCGTATTACACTGCCTCACTTCCTTGAAATCAGATGGCATGCTGAAAATTGCTCTGGCCAGTGAAATATGATTGAAAAGTGCATATATTTCTCATCTTTTATTGATGAGGAAACTGAGACATAGTTTATATAATCAAGCCAGGGTTATAGGGCTAGTGAAGCCGGGATTGTGAGCTTGGCAGTCTGACACAAAGCCCCTATGCTCATAGACCAGACTATACCGGCCCCCCAGTGTTGGCATCCTAAGCACTGACAAATTAAGAAAGCAAAGTTTTACTAAATGAAGGAAAATGGCCTGTCTTAAGAATTGCTGTAGGTAATTCATACAGCAGTTAATCCATATAAACAAAATCAAGTCCTACTATGGACCCCTGCAAAAAGGGAGACAACAACTTCAGACTACAAGCCTAGGGCAATTCAGGACATGAATTCTGATTCCTGTGCTCAACACTATGTAGTAGAGTTGACTTACATGATTATAATTTTAAGCTGGATCTTAATCAGATTGCATTCATAAGCCAAAGATGTCGCGGGGCAAATCTCAAAATTGGAACTCAGCTTGGAAGGTCATGGGTTCTTGGCTTCGTGCAGGAAAGAATTCAAGACAGCTGACAGAGTAAAGTGAAAGAAACTTTAATAACTAAAGGATTAAAAGGGTGGCTACTCCATAGGCAGATAATAGCATGGGCTGCTTGACTGACTATAATTATGGTTATTTTTTTATTATATGCTAAACAAGGAGTAGATTATTCATGAGTTTTCTGGGAAAGCAGAAGAGAGTTCCCGGAAGTGATGGTTCCTCTCCCTTTCAGATCATATAGGGTAGCTTTGGGACAATGGCATGGTATTTGTAACTGTAATTGAAATTGTAAACTGTCGTGATGCTAATATATTATAATTAGTGTATCATGAGCAGTGAGGATGACCAGAGATTGTTTTCATCCCCATCTTGGTTTTGGCAGACTTCTTTCCCACATCCTGTTTTATCAGCAGTCTTTGTGGTCTGTATCTTGTGACACAAGTCCTGCTGAAGTCCTTTTCATCTCTCCTCAGAGACTATACACTCCTCCTTAATCCTAAAAGGTTGTAGAAGGACAGTGATTTCATCTCTGTAACTGCTTCATCCTAAACAAGGGCTGTCATCTCTCTATCTGCTCCGGAGGTATAGAAATCTCTCACTATCTTATCTAATGATTTACAGGGACTCAATCCTTCCTGCAGTGGCACAGGCTGGAACCTTTGCGCCAATTATCATTTTTGTCTGGAACTGTGGTAGCCTGGAAGACATAAACTTTAACCTTCAGAATCCCTGTTGAATATAACAAATAATTTTTTAAAATGAAATAGCACCTAGTGATAATAAAATGCTCAACCCCAGTTAACAATGCTGATAAGAAGAGATCGATGTAGCTACTTAGCCCCAAAGAACAATTAAAAAAATAAAGAAGAGATCGATGCCATTTGAAATCTAAGTGAATAGGCTGGAAAACTAGTATTCCATTGTCTGAAATGCAAAGTGAAACAGATTTTTAATGAGGCACTTATGTGGAAACAGAAGGAAAACAAAGGTTAATTTTGGGCAAAATCTATCCAGATGTTAACATCTTTTGTTAACATCTTTAGTTACAGAAGAGGAAGGCAGTGGCAGTCTGACTCGTTTTTCTTGCCTGCATTGCACAGAATAAGCTTTAGCTTGCAGGGCCTCAGGAAAAAAAGTAGTAGTAATTTTATTGACCTTAATAGAAAAAAATAGAAGAAAAATGTGAAAATGTTAGTTTGGGGACTTGTTGCTTGGAAAGAATTTAGAAATCAGTCCAAATTACAGGAAAAAAAAAAAAAGCAAAACATTTCAAAAACATGAACAAGACTAGAATCTAACCACAGGCTCACTAGGTTTTTTTGAAATAAATCTATTTCTTTCTCCAGTCTTCCATTTTTACTAAAGACAGGTTGTGTTAGGACTGATTTGTTTGAAGAATAAGTTTTGGTTTGATTATACTTGGCCTGATTATTTGCATAAAGTGCAGCAAGAATAATTATTTGCCATATAGGTTCTTTTAAAAATTGGCTTTGGCTGGGAGTGGAGGCTCATGCCTGTAATCCCAGCACTTTGGGAAGCTGAGGCAGGTGGATTACCTGAGGTCAGGAGTTCGAGAGCAGCCTGGCCAACATGGTGAAAACCTGTCTCTACTAAAAATATTTAAAAATTAGCTAGGCCTGGTGGTGGGCGCCTGTAATCCCAGCTACTTGGGAGGCTGAGACAGGAGAATTGCTTAAGCCCAGGAGACAGAGGTTGCAGTGAGCCAGCACGTTGCCACTGCACTCCAGCCTGAATGCCAGAGTGAGACTCCATTTAAAAAAAAAAATGGCTTTTATGGAACTTTGTTTCATAAGGAATGCTGTTTTAAACTTTGTAAAGCCTTGAGCCCAGCTGTGGATTTATCTGTGCCTACAAATACTTGTATGATTAATTTCACAGCAGTTTTGCGTCTCCACTTTCAACATAATTAAGAAATGAAAAGAAAGCCAATCGTGAAAAGTATAATTAGTAAAATAAGCTAAGAAACATCTCTAACTCTTCTAAATGAAGCTATTCAAATCAGACTTGGATTTGGAAGAAGACCCAGACAAACTTTGTTATTTTCCTTTTTGTTCCACCAGCATCCAACCAGTAACCTCCTATGCAGCGCTCTAATCCAGAAATTGTTACCCAGGAATCTGTGGATAGGCTTTAGACAAGTGGTCCTCACAGTGTTGTTCCCCACACCAGTAGCATGAACATCACTTGGGAACTTCTTAGAAACGCAAATTCTCAAGCCCACCCTGACCTACTGAATCAGGAACTCTGGAGGTAGAGGATAGTCCTCTGTGTCCTCTTATACATGCTAAAGTTTGAGAAACACTGAGCTAATAAATGACTTAAGACACAAATGAGAACCTCTGAAGTGTAACAAGGTGAATGAAATGTTATCTAACTACAGGCCCCAGCATTCCTCACTAAGGCGAAGGGAGGAGTTGTATGGGAAAATCCTTGACAAGCCCTTTTGATATTGTACACAGTATGAGGGAATGAATAGTGACTGTCTGTAGCAGTCAGATGATGTGGGGAATGATTCTGTATGAGAAATGGAGAGATTTTTGTTATTATACATTTGAATATAGGGAGGGGGGAAAAGAAAAAAAAGGGAAAGTTACTTTGGAGAGAAGCCAGAAATATGAATAAAGGCTGAGACTGTACAAGATTAATGGTCAGTGAAATGCTCCACTGGTGGCAGGGGTAAAATGAGTTTTGAGAATGGTGGAGCTGACATTTCATGAGAGGGTGCTTGTTTGTTTGTTTGTTTAGATGCAACTTCACAATTTGTCTTTTCAGAAAGGAAGTGGGGGTAGATAGAGAAAGAAGGAAGAGAAGGATGGAGGAAGGAAAGAAAAAGGAAGAGAAAGAGAAGAAAAGAGAGAGAAAAAGAAAGGAAGGAAGTAGGGAAGAAGGGGGGAGGGAAGAAAGGAAGAAAAAAAAGAAATAACCTTCTTCACACTGTACTGAATTTATGAATGCTTGATGTGAGTGAATTTTTTTGGTGCGGAAATTGACGAGGGAGATGAATTTCAGACTTAGTATGATGATTATATAACAGATACAGCACAAGAATAAATAAGAACTTAAAGGCCAAGGTGAGAATATAAACTGCCAAAAATTTGTAGATATTTGGAAAAAGGCTTTGAATTTCCGTAGTATTTCATGAGTTTAGGGGTTCAGGTCAAGCTTACCTAGATTTTGAAAGACAAGGAAGCTTCATTTGACACCCGATTACAGAAATCTGTGGATGGCATAGGGTGGCAAGTCCCAGTTGAATGTGGATAATATTTTGTTGATTTATTGCTTTTTAACCACTCTTTGACAACTTAATGGTTTAAACACAAACCCTACATAGTGTCAGAGGAAAGGGACATAGACCCTACCTCTCATAGGAAGAGTGTCAAAGACTGTGTGGTCATCTTAATTCACCAGATAATAATTTGGATGTAGTTGCAAAGTACCTATTAAATTTCAAGATTTATATAATACAAGATATGTTATCCTCTGGCAAGGGCACAGGTACCAATATTTAGAGGGAAAGATGGTTTGGGAAGCTGCCAAATGAATATCAGTGCTGTCATTAAGTACTAGGTAATGAGTAGAATTTACTCTTATGAATGCATCTTAATGGTTTGCATTTAAAAATCAGACTGGGATTTAAAATGTGGTTACTAAAATTAACATTTTAATCTGGGTAGTGACACAGAATGATTACATTAAACCTTTGATTTGGGTGAAAAAATGGTGAATGAATCTCTCATCCCAAGTTGAGGACCCACTTAAACCACTGGAGAGTCGACTCCATGCCTTTGAATAAAACAAAATGCAAAAATGGCATGTCTCTTTGGTCAAGAAGTTTAATTAAAAGATAATTCAGCTGGACACGGTGGCTCACGCCTGTAATCCCAGCACTTTGGGAGGCTGAGCTGGGTGGATCACCTGAGGTTGGGAGTTCAAAACCAGCCTGACCAACATGGAGAAACCTTGTCTCTACTAAAAATACAAAATTAGCTGGGTGTGGTGGCACATGCTTGTAATCCCAGCTACTCTGGAGGCTGAGGCAGGAGAACTGCTTGAACCCAGGAGGCAGAGGTTGCAGTGAGCTTAGATCGCACCGTTGCACTCCAGCCTGGGCAACAAGAGTGAAACTCCATCTCAAAACAAAAAAAAAGTGAGATAGGCTGAAAGCTAGGCCTCTTATGCCAAACAACCAAGTTGTAAATGCAAATGAAAAGTTTTTGAGGAAAAATTAAAAATGCTGTTCCAGTGAACACATAAATAATAAGAAAGTGAAACAGCCTTTTTGCTGATAGGGAGAAAGTTTTAGTGGTCTGAAGAAAAGATCAAATGAGCCAAAACATTCTCTTAAGCCAAAGCCTAATCCAGATCAAGGCCCTAATTCTCTTCAAATCCATAAAGACAGAGAGGTGAGGAAGCTTGAAGAGTTTGAAGCTAGCAGAAGTTGGTTCATGAAATTTAGGGGAAGAAACCATCTCCAAAACATAGAAGTGTGAGTTGAAGCAGCAAGTGCTGACATAGAAGCTGTACCAAGTTATCCAGAACATCTAACTAAGAGCATTGATAAAGGTGGCTGCACTAGACAACAGATTTTCAATGTGGACAAAACGGCTTTCTACTGGAAGAAGATGCCACCTAGGAATTTCATATCTAGAGGAGAAGTCAATGTCTTCAGAGCTTCAAAGCACAGGCTGACTCTCTTGTTAGGGGCTATGGTAAGTAGCTGGTGATTTTAAATTGAAGCCAATGCTTATTACCATTTGAAAATTCTCAGGCCCTTAAGAATTATGCTAAATCAAGCCAAAAGTGGTGGTGTATACCTGTAGTCCCAGCTACTTGGGAGGCTGAGGTGGGAGGATCACTTAAGGCCAGGAGTTTGAGACCAGCTTGGGTGACAAAGTGAGACTCCCTCTCTAAAAATAAAAAATAAAAGAATTATGCTAAATCTACTCTGCCTATACTCTATAAATGGAACAGCAAAGCCTGATAAAAACACATCAGTAAATAGCATGGTTTGCAGAACGTTTTAAGCCTCCCATTGAGAACTATCACTCAGAAAAAAAAGATTCCTTTCAAAATATTACTGCTAATTGACAATGCATCTGGACACCCAAGCACTCTGGTGGAAATGTACAAGGAGATTAATGTTGTTTTCATGCCTGCTAATACAACATTCATTCTGCAGTCCATGGGTCAGTAACAATTTCTACTTTCAAGTCTTATTATTTAGGAAATACATTCTATAAGGCTATAGCTGCCATAGATAGTGATTCTAGCAATGGGTCTTGTTAAAATAAATTGAAAACCTTTTGAAAGAATTCATCATTCTAAATGCCATTAAGAACATTTATGATTCACTGTAAGAGATCAAAATATCAACATTAACAGGAGTTTAGAAGAAGTTGATTCCAACCCTCCTGTCTGAATTTGAAGGGTTTAAGACTTCAGTGGAGGAAGTTAACTGTAGAATTATAATTAGAAGTAGAACCTGGAGATGTGACTTAATTGTTGCAATCTCATGATAAAACTTGAACCGATAAGGAGTTGCTTCTCATAGATGAGCAAAGAAAGTGGTTTCTTGAGATGGAATATACACTTGGTAAAGATGCTGTAAACATTATTGAAATGAAAACAAAAGATTTAGAATATTACATCAACTTAGTTGACAGAGCAGTAGCAGGAATTGAGAGGATTGACTTCAATTTTGAAAGAAGTTCTATTGTGGATAAAATGCTGTCAAGCAGCATTGTATGCTACAGAGAAATATTTCATAAAAGGAAGCGTTAATTGATGTTGCAAACCTCATTGTCTTATTTTGTGAAATTGCTATAGCTTCAGCAAACACCCCACTCCTCAATCAGCAGCCGTCAACATTCAGGCCACACCCTCCACCAGCAAAAATATTATGACTTGCTGAAGGCTCAGATGATCATTAGCATTTTTAGCAGTAACGTATTTTTAAATTGAGATTTGTGCATTGTTTTTTGGATATGCTATTACACCTGTAATAGGCTATAGCATAGTGTAAGCAAATTTTATATGCACTGGAAAACCAAAATATTGTGATGCTCTTTAATGCTATATTCACTTTATTGAGGTGGTCTGGAACCAAACTCTTAATATCTCTGAGGTATGCCTGTATTTAATTATTACCCCAGGTTTGGTAGGTATCTTTTATTCTAATTTAAATTTTAAAAAATTGAGTCTTTCTTAGATTTAAAAAAAAAATTTTTATTGTACTTTAGATTCTGGGGTATATGTATAGATCATGCAAGATTGTTGCATAGGTACATTCATGGCAAGATGGTTTGTTGCCACCATCCCCCCATCACCTATACCTGACATTTCTCCCCACATTATCCCTTCCCCACCCTCCCTCCCACTGTCCCTCCCATAGCCCCCACCAATGGACCCCAGTGTGTGATGCTCCCCTCTTTGTGTCCAAGTGTTCTCATTGTTCAGTACCCATCTATGAGTAAGAACATGCAATGTTTGATTTTCTGTTCTTGTGTCAGTTTGCTGAGAATGATGGTTTCCAGGTTCATCCATGTCCCTACAAAGGACACAAAGTCATTGTTTTTTATGGCTGCATAGTATTCCATGGTGTATATATGCTACATTTTCTTTGTCCAGTCTATCATCGATGGGCATTTGGGTTGGTTCCAAGTCTTTGCTATTGTAAACAGTGCTGTGATGAACATGAGTGTGCATGTGTCTTTATAATAGAACAATTTATAGTCCTTTGGGTATATACCCAGTAATGAGATTGCTGGGTCAAATGGAATTTCTATTTCTAGATCCTTGAGGAATCACCACACTGTCTTCCACAATGGTTGAACTAATTTACACTCCCACCAACAGTATAAAAGTGATCCTATTTCTCCACATTCTCTCCAGCATGTGTTGTCTACAGATTTTTTAATGATCGCCATTCTAAGTGGCATGAGATGATATCTCAGTGTGATTTTGATTTGCATTTCTCTAATGATCAGTGATGATGAGCATTTTTTCATATGTTTGTTGGCTTCATGTATGTCTTCTTTTGAAAAGTGTCTGTTCATATCCTTCGCCCACTTTCAGATGGGTTTGTTTTTTTCTTGTAAATCTGTTTTAGTTCTTTGTAGATTCTAGGTATTAGCCCCTTGTCTGATGGGTAGATTGCAAAAATTTTTTCCCATTCTATTGGTTGCTGGTTCCCTCTATTGATTGTTTATTTTGCTGTACAGATGCTCTGGAGTTTAATTAGGTCCCATTTGTTTATTTTGGTTTTTGTTGCCATTGCTTTTGGTGTTTTAGTCATGAAGTCCTTGTCTATGCCTATGTCCTGAATGGTTTTGCCTAGGTTTTCTTCTAGGGTTTTTATGGTGTTAGGTCTTATGTTTAAGTCCTTAATCCATCTGGAGTTAATTTATTGTAAAGTGTCAGGAAGGGGTCCAGTTTCTGCTTTCTGCACATTGCTAGCCAATTTTCCCAACACCATTTGTTAAACAGGGGATCCTTTTCCCATTGCTTGTTTTTGTCAGATTTGTCAAAGATCAGATGGTTGTAGATGTGTGGTATTGCTCTGGAGGCCTCTGTTCTGTTCCATTGGTCTGTATCTCTGTTTTGATACCAGTACCATGCTGTTTTGATTAATGTAGCCTTGTAGTATAGCTTGAAGTCCAGCAGCATGATGCCACCAGCTTTGTTCTTTTTGCTTAGGATTGTCTTGGCTACACGGGCTCTT
The DNA here is from genome assembly GCA_963573385.1 of Cacajao melanocephalus. Classification (NCBI taxonomy): domain Eukaryota; kingdom Metazoa; phylum Chordata; class Mammalia; order Primates; family Pitheciidae; genus Cacajao; species Cacajao melanocephalus. Next base: position 13,939 of record CAUYLG010023547.1, on the reverse strand, counting down.
TTTTGGTTCCACGTGAAGTTTAAAGTGGTTTTTTCCAGTTCTTTGAAGAAGGTCATTGGTAGTTTGATGTGGATAGCATTAAATCTATAAATTATTTTGGGCAGTATGGACATTTTCACAATATTGATTCTTCCTTACCATGAGCATGGAATGTTTTTCCATCTGTTTGTGTCTTCTCTTATTTCCTTGAGCAGTGGTTTGTAGTTCTCCTTGAAGAGGTCCTTTACATCCTTTGTTAGTTGTATTCCTAGGTATTTTATTCTCTTTGTAGCAATTCTGAATAGGAGTTCGCTCATTATTTGGCTCTCTGTTTGTCTGTTATTGGTGTATAGGACTGCTTGTGATTTTTGCACATTGATTTTGTATGCTGAGACTTTGCTGAAGTTGCCTATCAGCTTAAGGAGAGTTTGGGCTGAGGCGATGGGGTCTTCTAAATATACAGTCATGTCATCTGCAAATAGAGACAATTTGACTTCCTCCTTTCCCTATTGAATACCCTTTATTTCTTTTTCTTGCCTGAATGCTCTGGCTAAAACTTCTAATGCTATATTGAATAAGAGTGGAGAGAGAGGGCATCCTTGTCTAGTGCCAGATTTCAAAGGGAATGCTTCCAGTTTTTGCCCATTCAGTATGATATTGGCAGTGGGTTTGTTGTAAATAGCTTTTATTATTTTGTGATAGTTTCTATTGATACCTGGTTTACTGAGAGTTTTTAGCATAAAGAGCTGTTGAATTTTGTCGAAGCCTTCTCTGCATCTGTTGAGATAATCATGTGGTTTTTGTCTTTGGTTATATTTATGTAGTGGATTAGTTTATGGACTTGCGTACAAATCTTTTTTAGTTAGATTCTGAAGGTCATGATAACAGATCATGCAGCAGACACAGTTATCTGAAGTACCTTTTTGAACATTTCATTCTATTATACAGCAGGCAATGTCTTAAATATTTGACAAGAAAAACTGATGATTTGTCAGTTTCAGTGCATCTGTTCAGTTGCCATCTTTGAATACTGTCATCATCTTGTTAAGAAATCCTGGAGTATGGTTCATCACATAGTTAGATGACAATTCTGTCAGGTCATTGCAAGTAAATTGGCTTTTCATTCCTTGTGGTTTGTCATCTTTCTTAGTTAAGGACTGCAGCTGAGAGGAAAGCTTCTTTATTTCTTTGGAGCTCATCAGTATAAGTTATTTGGGATTTTAGTTCAGATCAGCTTAGCTTAAGTCTGCCATCCAGACTTCACCAAGTGCCACTTTGCCAGCAGAGCAATAAACGTATTCATGGAGCCCTTTTGTGTCCGAGACACTCAGTCTGGATCCTCAGTGGGGTCTTTGTTCCTCTTCGCTGTTAAGGGCTTCTTTACATTTGTGTTGCTCTCAGTTGGTGTAATGGTCCATATCTCATTTCAGGAGCAAATGGCTGCCCAAATCCACAACAAATTAACATTCAAGACAATTGGTGCAAGAGATCCATCCTCCAACTACAGTTTTGGAGGTTGCAAGACAAGCATTTGGCTCCTGTCCTGAACTGCATGTAGAGAAGGTCAAGGCTTGCTCCAGTGGTCCTATCTCATAGTTCTGCCCATTGTTTATCTTTTGAAAGATAGTTAATATGTCTTTTCATGCTGTGCAAATGCAACACAAAAACGTGACTTCTCTCCTCTGTCCTTCATGGGTCTGATAATTGCCTTACCTGCTTTTTGCTGTTGTTGTTTTGCTGGAAGCAAGTTCAATCCAAAAGTTAATTAAAGTTGGTATGGTTTTGCAAATAGTGATTTATTTTAGAAACTATAAAGATTTCTTAAGTCAGAGCTCACCAACAAAACTGAGTCAAAAATATTTTTTCAGTTAATACCAACACAAAAGACAAATCCATCTATCATAGAAATTTTCTTGTGAAAGTTTAATGCTCATCAAGTGTTCTGTGGATCAACTATTTACTTTTGTATGTAGGCTTTATACAGATTGTATTTAGATGTTGAAAAAATTAACTGGTGTATGCATTATAGTAATATTCTCATAACCTAACAATGTTTCTCATAGGGAATGATAATACATATATAAAATCATATCTTACAAACACCTCTTTCTTCAAAACTATTATAATGCATTCAATTAAAGCTTTTTTACTTGATCAAAGGTACTATTATTCAAAAATGTATGATGAACCTAGATATTTGCTATGAAATATATAGTTTGGATTGTGGAGGAAACTAACTTATCCAGGAAGGTTGGACAATAGTAGTTTTAAATAATATGATTCTATAATTTGTTAAGATGTATTCTTAACTATAGAAATTTGTCTGATTTTTAGTCATTATCTGTGCCATATAATATTATTAATAGACAAACCATGGACTGGAGGCTTGTCATGTATATTTATGAAACATACATCTGACAGAGACTTGAATCCAAAATATACAAAGAACTCCTACGACTTGATAACAAACAAAACAAACTATTGTAATTTTAAATGAGCAAAAAGTCTTAATCTGTAATAATTGTCTGCTTCACTGATTCAAATAGTTTCAATTTAGTGGAGTTAATAGCTTTTTTTTTTTTAAATAAAGGAAGTGGGAAGAGTTGATTTAAACAAACTTGACTAAGCACCACCTGGTGACAGAGATTTTGAATTGCAGCTTGAGTTTTTGTGGGATATTTTTTAAAGGTAAAGTTTGAAGAGTGAATCTGCAGAAATAGACTTGAAAACAGCAAGAAATTCTAATAAAATGACAGCCAAATTAAATTTTACCATAGTAAAACTGAAACAAAAGAACAAAATCAATTCATCTGTACATTGAAATACCTATTGATATTATAAGATGATATAATATCCAGACAAATATTTATCTGGTAGAATTTTAATTGAATATTAATACAACATTCATAAATTGGCCATTTGTGTGCCAGATATTCTACATGTAGTATTGCATTTAATCTTCCTAAGAACTCTGTACAAGCCTACTCCATAGAATATTTCCGTGGTTAAAATTTCCCAGTAGAAAATGTCTTCATTTTTAGTAACCAAACCTCATAGAACGTATTTATCTCTCAATACAACATTTTTGTGAGTCCCCTCCCAAAGGTAAAAAGGATTGAGAAAACTATGGAAAAACAAGTAAAGTCAGTAAGAAAAATGTTTACAATGAAGAGAAAGTATTAACACAAAGAAAATTTTTGTTAATAACTATATTAGTTATGACCAGAAAGTAACATTTTAAGCAGCTATAACATAACAGCATTTTTTGTTTTATATATACCTATGAATTTTACTGTGCTTTGACTGAGTTTTAAGAAGTTGCTGCAGATCTTATAATGCACTGTAATTTTTTTCCCAATTAAAAAGAATTAAAAGCAGGCTCCCCGTTAGTGTTTTCAGGAGGAACCTCTATGTTAAGCAGGAGATGCCTGTGTAGTATGGTTATACCACCTTACAAATGAGACCCAAAGAAATTAAATCATTTGCCCAAGCTCCCAGGGCTCAGAATTGGAGGCGTGGCAGCTTGACTCTGAAGCCTGTGTTCTAACCACCGTGAGACATTGCTTCCATTGTAGCTTTACTTGTATCACACAAATGGTACGTGCCATAGGTCAGCGCTTCCCAAAGTTCTTGGTCAACAGGTTATTAGGTTGAATGTTACCAATTTAATTTACCTAAAAGGGAGTTCTGTGGCTAATTAGATTTGGGAAATACTGTCTTTAATGAAGTAAAGCATGTTACTTTATTTTTCACAGCCAAATGTGCACTATAGTTTTCTAAGGTTGGTAGGTGAAAAAGGAGTTAGCATTCCCCACACTTACTTGTTTGAGGTTTATATAGATTAAGAATGTGGGCTGGGCACACAGGTTCATGCCTGTAATCCCTGCACTTTGGGAGGCTGAGGCAGGAAGATCGCTTGAACCCAGGCGTTTCAGACCAGCCTGGACAACCTGAGGAGACCCCTGTCCCTACAAAACAATACAAAAACTAGCACAGCATATTGTGTATGACTGTAGTTGCAGCTACTTGGGATGCTGAGGTGGGAGAATCTCTTGAGCACAGGAGGTCAAGGCTTCAGTGAGCTATGATCACACTACTGCACTCCAGCCTGTGCATTAGAGTGAGACCTGTCTCAAAAACAAAACAAAACAACAAAAAAAGGTGTCTGGCAGCATGAAACAAACATACATATGCTATTTATGTGTGAGTGTGCATATGTCTGTAGATATGCCTTATAAAATACCACCAGTGTGCATTTATTTGTCCCACAAAACACGAAGTCTGCAGCAGGGGAGCCCAGGGTCAGGCTCCTTTCTCTTTCCCTTCCTGTTCTACTGTCCACAGCAAGCTGGCATTCACTGCCATGCTTGTCACATCGTACAAACCAGATTTTGCTGCACTTCCAGGCTTTACAGCTGTATTCCACAAAGGAAAAAAAAAACAAAGCAGCAGCACCAACACTCCCACTTATAATTCACTGACCAAGGCAGTGTCATAAAGGCCACCCTATAGGACTACCCCCAGCTGCAGGGAGCCTGCGAATTGGCTTTTTACATTTAAACCTCTGTATCAGTGAGTTATGACATAGATAAATTGCAAAGGTTGATTCTCATTCACATGACATGTCATCAGCTGCAGGTTGGCTGCAGTTCTGCTCAATATGTCTTCTTTATTTGGGGGCTGAGACTGAAGGATCGGCCTCTCTCAGGCCATGCCCTTCCCACGGTGGAGGCAAAACGGAGGTGGCAGAACCATGTCATTGCTGTTGAAGACACAGTCAAAAGTGGCATTTGTTACTTTCCCTGACATTCCATTGGCCAAAAGAAGTCACATGCCAATGCTGATGTCAGTAGGGCAAGGAAGTACAATCCTCTTATTAAAGGGTCACAGATACCCTTTAAAAGATCATAGCAATATAATCTTTCCTAACATAATAAAAGCAGGCAAGTGAGAATAGGCGACATTTGTTTTCAGAGCATTTCACAGGACAAGTATTCACATCCTTTGGGAACTGTAGTTTTGAGTCACATCATGTCCTTTTTTTTTTCTTTTTTTTTTTAAGATAGGGTCTTCCTCTGTCACTCAGGCTGGAATGCAGTGGCATGATCTCAGCTCACTGCAGCCTCAACCTCCTGGGCTCAGGTGATCCTCTCATCTCAGCCTCCCTGAATAGCTAGGCCTACAGGCAAACACCACCGTACCCAGCTAGTAGATTTTTTGGATTTTTTGTAGAGATGAGATTTCACCATGTTGCCCAGGCTGGTCTCAAACTCCTAGGCTCAAGTGATCTGCCCACCTCACCCTCCCAAAATGCTGGGATTACAGGGGTGAACCACTGCACCTGGCTGTTGTCCTTTTGATGAAATAACTATCAATAGAAAAATCCTGGTATAAAACATTCCTTAATATGTGCATTATGTCAGAGAATGTTATTAGACGTGTTGTTTCTTGTCATACATTAAATTCCACCTTTAAATCAAGGTAACATACATGAGCAAAGCTTCTTTTTAAGCCAGAAGAATTTCAGAAAATACAGTCATGTCTAGCTATTAAAATTATTTTTTTCTTCTGAATCAGGTGCTATCCTACCATGCAACATGTTCAAAAGCTGAAGTTGACAAGTTTAAGGTAAGGAAGGAAATGGTTGCCTTGTTAGTGCGTACTGTTACACTTCGCCTAGCCTCCTGAGGTCTGTCACTTGCCTCTAGAGAATTAATCCTGCCCATTGGGAGCTGGGGGACTAGCACTGGGCAAAGGCGTATTTGTATATTTCTGTTTTAGAGGGGAAGAGGGACTTGTATATAACTGAGTTGTCATTTTATAATAATTTACATAATTCAGTATTTCTTCCCATTTGTTAAGTAAGCAAGATATCAGGGGAAAAAAAATCAGTAATATGATAAGAATCAGGACACCTGGTTTTGGCATCAGTTTTACCTCTAACTTACTGTTCAGTTAAAATCTTAGGGCTGTATCTCCATCTGTAAAAATATGTGGAAGAGATTGAGATGATAGCTAACACTTAAGTGCTTGCTGTGTGCCAGACACAATACCAGGCATCTTACCTGCATTAATTCATTTAATCCTCACAATCCTCTGAAGAACGTACTGTTTTACAGATGAATAAATTGAAGCATGGGGATGCTGATGCCAGGCCAAGTTCGAACAGTTGTAAGAGGTACAGCAATCTGGTCCCAGAACCGGAGCTCTTAACCACCATGCTTCACTACCACACAGGTTGACCCCCTTTCACCTCCAGCATCTGATGAGTCTGTGAATGAGTTTTAGATACTCCTTCTCCCCTTAGTTACCACCATTTCCTTAAATGCAATTCAGAATCCTTATTTGTCTCCATGAACTTCTACCACGCAGTTTTTAGCAATGAGCAAAACATGGGAGTATAGGAAAATTTTCTTTTCCTTTTGAGAGTTTTGGTGCCTGCCATTCTATATATGGCAGTTCAGAAAATTATCAGGAAAGGCTACCACAATCATGAGAAAGATCATGTTTTTTATTGCAATATTAGAATGTAATATCACTTTGGTGATGGCTACTTTTCTGAGTCCCATTTGCACATATACAGTGCAGAGATCTCTGGGCCTGAGAGTTGAATCAGATTATTAGAACTGAGCACATGAATGATGAAAGGGAGCAAAGGAAGATGTTTGTTCCGAACACTGAGGGTAGGGATAGAAGAACTCCTCACAAGGGCCAGAAGCAGCACATCTACTGCGAGCATAGGAACTGCTCAGGCTCCATCCCAGGATATGGTCTATTATTGACTTAGAGAGATGCTGAGGGGAAAGACCTGCAATTGTAACCTTGATAAAAAGGGAGAGACAGGGTGCCTGCAAGAGGTGACAGCTGACAGCAGAGGGAGGAGACAGAACAGCTACAACCACAGCAGTCAAGGCCCATTTGTTGCACAGGCAAACATCCTGCAACTTGAACTCAGACTCCATCAGGGCAGCACTATTTGTATGCTTCATTCACTGCTGTATCTTTCCTGCCTTTTATGGTCCTTGGGACATAGTAACACTCAATAAATACTTGTTGAATGGATGCATGAATGGATGGATAAGTAAATGAATAAATAAATCCAAAGAGCACCAGTGGTTTCAGAACTTGAAGAAATTAATCATTAAGAAAATTTTAAAACTCTGATAATATATAATTATTTTATATATTTCATATACATTTTACTTAATGTATATAAATTTCATAAATATTTCCGTCAAAAATACTTAAGGCTTTTTTATGTTGGCCAATAAAGTTCAGTTATATGGAAATACTATTTATGAAAATATCCAGTTCCTGCTAAAATGCTAATATAATGTTTATATTATGTTTTTGCTATTATTACAATTATCATCATTGCTAAAAGAGGGAAGGGGTAGGCAAGAAGAAAGACAGCAAAGATGACAACATGAGCTTTAACTCATGTGACTAAATATGACTGCAAGAGCTGCCCCGAGATATAGCAGGCCAAAATCCATAGCTGTTTAGTTTCTAAAGGCACCAACATTCAAGCTTCATTTTTTACTTAAAGAAAACATTGTCCCAGAATTTGGTATGCATTTCTATTGTTAGCTCACAAATGTACTAAAATTTAAAGTATTTAAATTTGAGAACAAAGGGTTATTTCACCTTAAAATTATCAAGATTAAGAATTTAACTGATTTACTTCAGATTTTATCATGAAAGATATTATCTAGCATCTTATTACAATGTAATTGAGATATAGTAGATCATTTTAACCATTTCAAAATGGCATTTTTCTTGATATATAAAGTAAATAAAACATTATCCTAATTGGTAGCTGATGTCTGTTATAACTGCAGCAATAACATTAAAATGTAGTGGGCTTAAAATAATCCTGCACATAGACAGTGAAAAGCATTTACAGAAATTCCAGGCTAGAGTACATGCAGTGGCAGTTTCCTAACATTGTAGCTAAATAATAGTAAACACATGCTTTGTTTTGACCAATATATATGACAAACCATGTTTATGTTCAAGTATATTGTCATTCTTGCTACCTGCAGTACTTTTTTAACAAAGATGATTGTAAAAAAAAATTTAAGTGTGCAATCATTTGAAGTCTGGAATCATGAGTTAAAGCAGGGGTCCTCAACCCCCAGGCCATGGACTGACACAGCAGGAGGTGAGCAGCACGCGTGCAAACATTACCACTTGAGCTCTGCCTCCTGTCAGATCAGCAGTGGCATTAGATTCTCATAGGAGTGTGAACCCTATTGTGAACTGTGCATGTGAGGGATCTAGTTTGCGTGCTCCTTATGAGAATCTAATACCTGATGATCTGAGGTAGAACAGTTTTATTCTGAAACCATCCCCACAGCCCCGCCCCTCCCTGGTCTGTGGAAAAATTGTCTTCTACAAAACTGGTCCCTGGTGCCCAAAAGGATGGGGACCACTGAGTTAAAGGATGGCCAAGTCACAATGTGTTGAACTGTACCCAGCTTGGACCAGACTAGTGATCAGTGATTCAGAGGTTAAGCCAGAGTTTGGGAAGAAACTGATTCATCCAATTCTGATGAAGATCTGGAGGTCAAATATTACATACATACATATGACAGACATCAGTTGGAAACCAAGCAACACCACATCTGGGATGCAGAAATGTCTGGGAGACTAGTGAGTTGTAGTTATTTACATGAGAGACTAACAGTCCTTCTGGATAAAGAACTCTTTCTCTTGAAAGTTAAGGGCACAGACCTCAGTGTCTAGATGATTCCAAGTTTAGCATGAAGTTTGAACCTTGGATTTATCCTTCACCTCAGCCTCCCAGGATCCATGTTCTCAGCTGAGAAAGTGAGTAAACACAGAAGGCATGGGCTTTGGTATGGTTTCAGTGCGTTAAATACTCCAGTAGAATGAGGGTCAGAGTGCCAACAGCACACAACAGAAGGCAGCAGCCTAATGGAAGGAAGCATCACTACAGACCCGTGGCTAGGCCCTTCCTACCTGTGTGACCAGCAGAAGCTGATGGAATCAATGGAATCAGTGCAGGCTCAGGGGTCACATTTTAAGGACAGGTAAGGTGTACCCTGAGGACTCCCAAAAATAAGTAGGAAAGATGGAGACCCTGTGGTATTGGAGAATGTGATATATACCATTAATTGTTCCTAGTTTGGTACCATTTATACTCATAGATTGTGGGACCTAAAGGAAGGTTGATTTCACATAAGAGAAACCTGTAGTGAATCTTTAATAATCATGAATGCTAGATTGATGCCATCTTACCTTTCTTCATATACGGTCTTCCTATTTCATACTTCTTTATGTTTTGGGATTTTCTCCCCCCATTCTAGATTGCTTTGCGGCGGGGAGGGTGGTTGTTTTGTTTTGTTCTGATAACCCTATTACTTCTGTTGGAAAAAATTTCCTTCTGGAGTGTGTAGTAGTGATGGGTGGGTGAATGGGATTAGAGTGTGAAAACCTTTCTAGAAGTGTCCTTGAACTGTCCAGCCAGAAAAAATAGCTAAAACAACATGTAATTACACATCCAAGAATGACAGAATTTGGGTTTATTTTTCCTGATTCTGGTATATCATTTATACTTCAAGAAACAATCTTTTTTATAGGTCTACCTATACACAAAAAGATCACAGAACTTCCTGAAACTAATGAATTAACTATTTTGAAAGTCTGATTCAGGTTGTAATATCAATAAATTTTCCTCTATGGGTTGATTGCCCTGTGCATCTAATGAGAAAATCAGGATCTAAAAAACATTTTTTTAATCCTCATTAACATTTACTGATCTTCCATGAACTTGAAATAGGAAAGTTATATACAGAAAATTTGTGCAGATTTTAGTGACTGTTTATATCTCTGCAGCTCTGTGCTAACAGGAGTAATGCATAAAAACCATATTGACAATTATGTCTCCTTGAAGCTGGCTGGTTTAAAGGCTTTCAATAACCTAAAGATGCCAGCTGTGATAACATAAGAAAATGAGTTTAGTACACCAATTATATGCTCCTGTAATTTTATGGACTTTCCTTAGATTCCAATGCGGTGGACAGACCAAACAATTATCACTATATATTGCCACTTTACCAATTAAAATCAACTCATGGACATTGTGGTGTTATATTGCTGCCTTGTATCATCCCTTCCTTCAATTGAGAACTGCATGGGTTATGGCTGCAATCAAAGATGAACTCGTTTACAGCACTACAACTGCCTCAGTAATTAAGCACCAATAACTCAGGTTGGGGTTTGGGTTTGGACTACCTCTTACATATTTCAAGTTTTCAATGTTAATGCCTAGGCCACAAATTAATATCCTGGTAAAGTAAATAAAATAAAGTACCAAGAATATATACTCCTTGTGGCATTTATATATGGAAATAAGAATGACTGCATCAAAAATAGGATCTTATGGCCTCCTTTGCAGACTGAGCAATGGGATGTGATTTACTAAGCTTTAAAAAATTAGATTTGAAAAGACACTTTAATCCATGAAATAGTCTAACGTGTACCAGAAGCTTCAGCCCTCAAGACTGCCCTTACAGCTATGCCAGGAGATGTGTCCGCCGTATGCCCTGCACTAGGGCCTCTTACACAGCAGGCAGGTGCGGGGCTGCCCCTCCCCTAGCCTGACCAAGTGCATGGAGTGCCTTTTAGTAGTTGATCCGCCAGAGGGCGCTCCTTCCTCCAGTTGGCACAGAGGCACTACAAGCGCTAGTCACCGCCCTACGCAATCTATTTTCCAAAGCCCTGGAAGAGCCCAATCCTTGCAGCAGCTCCTTGCGGAGGCAGAGCGCACTGTGCAGGGAGAGGGTAACACCATGGCATTTACCCAAACTCAGGCGACACAGAGAATGCCGAAGAGGAGGAGGGTAGAGCTGAGCCCCATGAACAGCCGCAGGATGAGAGAGACCGGGGAGCTTACTTCCCATCCCATCGGTAGGGGCACCTCCAGCTCCTCTCCCTCAGGACGGATGACCCATAGAGGCTCTTCCACAGTCCAGGATAAACCAGGACTTCTGGGTGCCAGAGAGAGAGCAGGAGCTTTGTCTTGTTTCTCTACAGTGTCAGTTCTCATGGCCTTCCTGAAATGCTGCCTTCTGAAATCCCAACAGTGGCTTTCCAGTATATCTCGCCTCATTTCTAAGGTGGTTTAAAAGATGACCTCGAAGCCATATGAAAGGAATTCGGGTATCATCTTACACCTAGCCTGCGCTGTCTCCTCTTCGGTGCCCGCCTTTGGAATTTAGGAAGTTGTTTTGACTTTAAATAGTATTTATGCTAAGTTTAATATCCGAGATTTTTTTATTGTCAGGGAAAGTTATTGAACCTTCACCAGGAAATTGACTGCAGAGGAAACAGCTGCATCAGCACCCTAAAGGGCATCTCCTGCTCACAAGCAGCTGCCGAGCCGGGCAGTTTGCACTGCTCAGGACACAGCCATAAATATGCGGAGTGCTTCATGTTCAAATGTCCGGTTCTCTTTATGAATTGTGTCTTAATCAAATGCCACATCAGAAAAAGAATGGTTGTACTTTGTCACTCTTGAGTATTGAAGATAGAGGCGGAGGGTGCGGGGAGTGGGTGCTGGGCATGAAGGGAACCAGGTCTGCAAGCCCAGGCTGGCCTTTCCTCCTGCTGAGCTAAGCGGCTAGGGATTGAGGGCCCTTGAAGGACCTGCCTGACCCAAATACACCCCGTGGTGACCCTGACCTCCCCTCACATCAACTTCAGCAGACACTATTTGTCAGTTCTTTCTATTTGAACACAAAGCGAGGACACTATCCCTAGAAGGTCACTGTTAGCATCTCCTTTCCCTGGTAGGAAGAGTGGGCCTGGAGGGCTTTCTCCCACCTTCCTCCCCCTCCCCGTGTTAGCACAGCAGAGTTCACTGCATTCCATAAGTGTCACACAGGAAAGTGCAGGAAGTCTGAACCTGAGGCAGTGAAATAAAGGAGGGTTCATTTGTTTCAGAGCACTGGGAACAGAGCGCCAACAAGTCCTGAAGGTCCAGTGGCGAGCAACAGTGTGGCCTAGTGAGATCCCTGACCCCTGAACTGTGAAGGAGAGGTTAAAGATATCGAACCTTCTGGAACACTAGGGCATCTGGGACTGAATCACTTTATCTTCTTTTTGTTTTTTCTCTAATTAGAACCATTGATAACTCTAGCTGTGGAGACAGGAAATGAAGAAGATGTAGCCTGTCACCTCAGTGAGAGGGGCTTGGGTTAGCCATCAGAGTGGGTGGCTTTCCCTCCACTGTTTGTTCAGTATGCACAGAGCTACGACCTCCTGGCTGTTGGGCTTCTGTAGCCCTCAATCTCCAGTTGCACACTTTGGCTATCATCGTATAGTCATCATGGGGTCCTCACCACCGCCCGCACCGACATGCAGTCCTGTCTATTCTGCCTTCCAAACATCTCCTACTCCTGTCTATCCTAACAGCCTGCTCTAGACCAGATCCTCATTCTCCCTCATGCAAGCCGTTATTGTACACTGCTCTCCTAGCTGGGCTCCCTGTCACCTGCGGTTGACCCTCTCCCAGACACATCTTGGGCACAGCTGACAGATGAACAGATGAAATCTTCTGTTGGTTTAGGTTCCAGCTCGAAAAGTTTAGCATCTTCTAGAAGCCTCTAGATTCTGTCAATTCGAATTCTTTAATTGGACACTGAAAGTATTCCAAACTCTTAACTTCCAGCTCACTTTTCCAGCCTGTTTCCTATGCTCCCACTGAGCCATCCTTCACCAAATAGTTCTACTTGGTGTTTTCTGCCTATTCCCTGTCCTCCTTTATGTTTGCACCCATCCTTCCCCTATCTGTATATTTAAAGCCCTAACAATCTGTCTGACCCTTCTCAACTGCCTCTTTCTTCATGAAGTCGTTCCTGCGTCCTTCAGTCAAAAGTGATCTTCTCATTTGCCCTTCTTCCCACCATACTCATCACTTTCTACCTTGCAATATAAATCTTGGTGCACCCGTCTAATCAAATGGTTAAAGGAGATGCATTTTTAGGAGAGAATCCTTGACTTACTCATTTTATAATCCTTATGTCACCTAAAGCCGTGCCTTGCACCTGGGTGCTCTAGAAATTTCTATCTTGTGACCAAATTCATTGAAATGTTTGCCATTTTTATGGCAAAATAATTTATGACGCTTGGGTAGAATTTTGAAGCAGGGACCTATGGCAATGGAAATGTCTGACAATTTTGTCCCATCCCTTGCTTGATGCTGTTTGAAACCCGTGGTTTTTATGTTCCTGGTCATTAGTTTCCTGGTTGTCCTGTGCACCCTAAACTACATGAAAATAAAGGGATTTCTTTTGTTTGTTTAGGTTGGGTACTGGCCCTATCCTCTTTGGAGTATGCTGTAATGAATGTCTCTCTTCCTTGCTGGAGGCAAAAGCCCTTTTGCCTTTAACTCTTAGTCACTTCAGCAATCTCTTTGCTATTAAATAAGTTTCTTCATCCATGTATCCTGCTGCTACCACCCTGCCTAATTTTTTAACCTATTATTTTTGACCTTCAAAATACGTACTACTTCATTATTTGTATTTGTACTTACTATTTTATATAGTTCTGTATTCGGTCTTTCCTATTTTTGAAATCATGCACTGTTTTGGCAGTCCTTCCTATTTTTTCTCAGTTGGAAATGGATCCATCCAAATCTTTTAAGTGTTTGGGAATCATGATTCTCTTGGTCTCAAGACACCCCATGAAACAGGAAGTTAGTAGACAATGTCTGGCCTAAGGGTTTTCTGCAGTCTCAGTAGCTAGATCTGCCTGTTTACACAGTCTTTGTAAGACCATGAACACAGTAAGACAAGAGCAAGCAAATGTATAAAAAGACAAAGCAGCCACCAGATCTTTTGGTTAATTTCAATTCCTAGGCTTCAGGTTTCCTCATCTGTAAAACAAAGCCATACAGGTTTAAATAAAAAAATTGGTTGGCTGCTTGTTTGTT
>CAUYLG010023543.1:0-11498 GCA_963573385.1 Cacajao melanocephalus | reverse complement strand
TTTGTCATTTTTTATTGCATCAATTTGATTCTTCTCCATTTTACTTTTTAATTAATCTGGCTAGTGGTCTATTTTGTTGATCTTTTCAAAAAAACAGCTCCTGGATTTATTGATTCTTTTGAAGAGTTTTTTGTGTCTCTAACTCCGTCAGTTCTGCTCTGATCTTAGTTATTTCTTGTCTTCTGCTAGCCTTTGAGTTTTTTTTTTTGTCATCTTGCTCCTCTAGCTCTTTCAATTTTGATGATAGGGTGTTGAATTTAGATCTTTCTTTGCTTCTCATGTGAGCATTTATTGATAAAAATTTTCCTCTAGTCAGTGCTTTAAATGTGTCCCAGAGATTCTGGTATATTGTGTCTTTATTTTCATTGGTTTTGAAGAACATCTTTATGTCTGCCTTCATTTCATTGTTTATCCAGTCAACATTCATGAGCCAGTTGTTCATCTTCCATGAAGTTGTGCAGTTATGGGTTAGTTTCTTAATCCTGAGTTCTAATTTGATTGCACTATTGTCTGACAGTTAGTTATGATTTCTGTTCTTTTGCATTTGTTGAGGAGTGATTTACTTCCAATTATGTGGTCAATTGTAGAGTAGGTGTGATGTAGTTCCTGGAAGAATTTATATTCTGTGGATTTAGAGTGGAGAGTTCTGTAAATGTCTAATAGGTTTGCTTGGTCTAGCTCTGAGTTCAAGTCCTAGATATCCTTGTTAATTTTTTGTCTTGTTGATCTGTCTAATATTGACAGTGGAGTGTTAATGTCACACACTATTATTGTGTGGAGTCTAAGTCTCTTTGTAGGTCGTTAAGAACTTGCTTTATGTATCTGGTTGCTCCTGTATTGGGTTCCTATATATTTAGGTTCGTTAGCTCTTCTTGCTGCATTGATCATTTTACCATTATGTAATGCCCTTCTTTGTCTCTTTTGATCTTTGTTGGTTTAAAGTCTATTTTATCAGAGACTATGATTGTAACTCCTGCTATGTTTTGCTCTCCATTTGCTTGGTAAATCTTCCTCCATCCCTTTATTTTAAGCCTACGCGTATCCTTACATGTGAGATGCGTTTCCTGGATACAGTACACCGATGGTTCTTGACTTTTTAGCCTATTTGCCAGTCTGTGTCATTTGATGGGGGCATTTAGCCCATTTACATTTAAGGTTAATAGTTTTAAGTGTGAATTTGATCCTGCCATTTTGATGCTAGTTTTTTTTTTTTGCCCATTAGTTGACTCAGTTTCTTCATTGTGTCGATGCTCTTTACCATTTGGTATGTTTTTGGAGTGGCTGGTACTAGTTGTTCCTTTCTCTGTTTAGTGCTTCTTTCAGGAGCTCTTGTAATGCACACTTGCTGGTGATGAAATCTCCGTGCAATTGCTTGTTTGGAAAGGATTTTATTTCTCTTTCACTTATAAGCTTAGTTTGGCTGGATATGAAATTCTAGATTGCAAGTTCTTTTCTTTAAGAATGTTGAATATTGGCCCCCACTCTCTTCTGGCTTTTAGGGTTTCTGCTGAGAGATCCGCTGTGAGTCTGATGGGTTTCCCTTTGTGGGTAACCCGACCTTTCTCTCTGGCTGCCCTTAGCATTTTCTCCTTCATTTCAACCCTGTTGAATCTGACAGTTATATGCCTTGAGGTTCCTCTTCTTGAGCAATATCTTTGTGGTGTTCTCTGGATTTCCTGGACTTGAATGGTGGCCTAGCTTGCTAGGTTGGGGAAGTTCTCCTGGATAATATCCTGAAGAGTGTTTTCCAGCTTGGATTCATTCTCCTTGTCACATTCAGGTATGCCTGTCAAATGTAGATTAGGTCTTTTCACATAATCCCATATTTCTTGGAGGCTTTGTTCATTTCTTTTCACTCTTTTTTCTCTAATCTTGCCTTCTCATTTTATTTCATTCAGTTGATCTTCAATCTCTGATATCCTTTCTTTTGCTTGGTTGATTTGCTTATTGAAACTTTTGTATGCTTTGTGAAGTTCTCATGTTGTGTTTTTCAGCTCCATCAATTCATTTATATTATTCTCTAAGGTGTTTATTCTCATTAGCATTTTGTCAAACCTTTTTTCTAGGTTCTTAGTTTCTTTGCATTGGGTTAGAATGTGTTCTTTTAGCTCAGGCAAGTTTGTTATTACCCACTTTCTGAAGCCTGTTTCTGTCAATTCATCAGACTCATTTTCTGTCTAGCCTTGTTCCCTTGCTGGTGAGGAGTTGTGATCCCTTGGAGGAGGAGAGGCATTCTGATTTTGGGTGTTTTCATATTTTTGTGCTGGTCTCTTCCCATCTTTGTGGATTTATCTACCTGTGGTCTTTGTGGTTGGTGACTTTTGGATGGGGTCTCTGAGTGGATGTCCTTTTTGTTGATGATGAAATTCTTTCTGTTTTTTAGTTTTCCTTCTAACAGTCAGGCCCTCTGCTATAGGACTGCTGGAGGTCCACTCCAGACCCTGCTTGCCTGGGGATCACCTGTGGCAGCTGCAGAACAGTAAGTGTTGCTGCCAGTTTATTCTTCTGCTATCTTGTCCCAGAAGGATACCCACCAGATGTCAGCCTGAGCTCTCCTTTATAAAGTGGCTCTTTGGATATATGGGGATTGGGGAGCTGCTTGAGGAGACAATCTGTCCCTTATAGGAGCTCAAGTGCTAAGCTGTGAGCTGTGTTGTTCTGTTCAGAGGTGCTGGGCAAGTAAGTTTAAGTCTGCTGCAGTGGAACTCATAACCACCTATTTTTCCCAGGTGCTCTGTCCTGGGAAGGTGGGGCTTCATTTGTAAGTTTAGGACATGCTGCTGCCTTTTTTCAGAGATGCCCTGTCCAGTGAGGAGGTAGCCTAGTCACGGTCTGCCAGCAGAGGCATTGCTGAGCTGCCGTGGGCTCTGCCCAGCTGCTGTGTAAACTTCCTTGCAGTTTTGTTTATAGAGGTATAGTTAGAACTGCCTTGGTAATGGCAGTCTCCCTCAGTAATGGTGGATTGTCTGTGTAATGGCGGACTGTCTCTGTAATGGCGGACTGCCTCGGTAATGGTGGATTGCCTCAGTAATGGCAGACTGCCTCAGTAATGGCAGACTGCCTTGGTAATGGTGGACTGTCTCAGTAATGGCAGACTGCCCCGGTACTGGTGGACTGCCTTGGTAATGGCGGATGCCTTTACTCCCATATAGTTGGACCATCCTGGGTCCAGCTGTGCTTGCTGTGAAACTCTCAATCCAGAGTGTTTCAGATTGCTGGTCTTTGTGGGGGTGGGACCCGCCAAGCCAGATCACCTAGCTCCCTGTTTCAGCCCCCTGTTTTTCAGTTGCATGGGCAATTCTGTTTCCCAGGCGTTCCAGGTGCCAGTTGAAAGAGCTGCCCAGATTTATGTGAGATTCTGCTGAAATAGCTGTGCTAGAGACTAGGGGCACTTTTCCACCTGGGAATCTCCTGGTCTGTGGGCAGTAAAAACTTGTTTGGAAATGTGGTGATCACTCACCCTGTGTGTTCTCACTGGGAACGGCACTCCAGTGCTGTTCCTATTTGGCCATCTTGGATTGTTCCCCTGTTTTTTCTTCTTATAAGGACATTAGTCATATCTGATTAGAGTGTACTCTTATTGAGTATGGCTTATTCTAAACTGATTACATCTGAAAGACCCTATTTCTAAATAAGGTCATAGTCTCAGGTACTGAGTATTAGGGCTTCAATGTATCTTTGAGGAGGACATATCCAACATTATTCCACAATCTTCTGATACTGGTTGGGCCTACAGGTGCACATAAATCAAGAGTTAAGGATTGGGAACCTCTGCCTAGATTTCAGAGGATGTATGGGAATGCCTGGATGTCCAGGCAGAGGTGTGCTGCAAGGGTGAAGCACTCATGAAGAACCTCTGCTGGGCAGTGCAGAAGAGAACTGTGGGGTTTGAAACTCGATACAGAGTCCCCACTGGGTCACTACCCAGTGGAGCTGTGAGAAGAGGGCCACTGTCCTCCAGACCTCAGAATGGTGGATCCATCAACAGGTTTCAACTTGTGCCTAGAAAAGCCACAGCCACTCAACACAAGCCTGTGAAAGCAGCTGGGAGAGGGGCTGTCTCCTGAAAAGCCACAGATGGGTGGAACTGCCCAAGACCATGAGAACCCACCTCTTGCATCAGGGTGACCTGGATATGAAACATGGAGTCAAAGAAGGTCATTCTGGAGCTTTAAGATTTGACTGTCCCACTGCATTTGAGACTTGTATGGGGCCCTTAGCCCCTTCATTTTGGCAAATTTCTTTCATTTGGAATGGGTAAATTTACCCAATGCCTGTATCCCTGTTGTATTTAGGAAGCCACTTACTTGCTTTTGATTTTACAGGATCATAGGCAGAAGGAACTTGACTTGTCTTAGATGAGACTTTGGACTGAACTTTAGAGTTAATGCTGAAATGAATTAAGACTTTTAGAGACTGTTAAAAAGGCATGATTAGTTTTGAAATATGAGGACATGAGATTTGGGAGGGACGGGGGCAGAGGGGCAGAATGATATGGTTTGGCTATGTCCCCACCCAAATCTTATTCTGAATTGTAGCTCCCATTATTTCCATGTGTTGTGGGAGGGACTCGACAAGAAGTAATTGAATCATGGGAGCAGGTTTTTCTCATGATGTTTTCATGATAGTGAATAAGTTTCATGAGATGTAATGATTTTATAAAGAGCAGTTCCCCTGCACATGCTCTCTTGCCTGCTGTCATGTAAGATGTGTGATGCTTTTGCTCCTCCTTCACTTTCTGCCATGATTGTGAGGCCTCCCAAGCCATGTGGAACTGTGACTCCATTAAACCTCTTTTTCTTTATAAATTACGCATTCTTGGGTATTTCTTAATAGCAGTATGAAAATGGACTAATACACCTGCCTTGTGAAGCTTTGGCTGCCATTTTCAGCCTTGGAACACTCCTCCCCACATCCTGGCTTCTCCAGCTCCAGCCATGGCTCAAAGGGCCCCAGGTATAGCTTGGGCTATACCTCCACAGGATGCAAGCCATAAGCCTTGGCAGTTTCCATGTGGTAGCAAGCCTGTCAGTTGCAGAATGCAAGAGTAAAGAATGTTTGGCAGCCTCTGCCTAGATTTCAAAGAATGTGTGGAAAACCCTGGGTACCCATGCAGAAGCCTGCTACAGGAGTGGAGCCCCACAGAGAACCTCTACTTGGAGAGTGCCAAGGGGGAAATGTGGAATTGGAGCTTCTATATGGAGTCCCCACTGGGTCACTGCCTAGTGGAGTGTAAGAAGGAGGCCACTGCCCTCCAGACCCAAGGATGTTAGATGCACTGACAGCTTGCGCTCTGTGCCTGGAAAAGCCACAGATATTCAATAACCTGTGAGAGTGGCCTTGGGGGCTCAACCCTGCAAAGTCACAGGAGTAGAACATGGGAGCCCACCCCTTGTACCAGTATTCTCAACATGTGGGACATGGAATTAAAGAAGATTATTTTGGAGCTTTAAGATTTAATGACTTTCCTGCTGGGTTTTGAACTTTGACGGGGCCTGTAGCCCCTTTATTTTGGCCAATTTCTCCCTTTTGGAATAGGGATATTTACCCTATTTCTATACTCCCTTTTTATCTTTGAAGTAACTAACTTGTTTTTGATTTTACAGGCTCATAGGTGGGAGGGATTTGCCTCACCTCAGATGAGATTTTAGACTTTGGATTCTGAGTTAATGCTGGATCAAGTTAAGGCATTGGGGGAATATTGGAAGGCATTATTGTATTTTGAAATGTGAGAAGAACATGAGCTTTGGGAGGGGCCAGGTCAGAATGATATAGTTTGAATATTTTTACCCACACAAATCTCATGTTGAAATGTAAACCCTGGTGTTGGAGGTGAGGCCTAGTGGGAGGTGTTTGGATCACGGGGGTGGATCCCTTGTGAATGGCTTAAGCCATCCCCTTCATGATAAAGAGAGTTCTCACTCTGAGTTTACACAAGATCTGGTGGCTTAAAAATATGTGGCATTTCTCCCTCCAACTGCTTGCTCCTGTTTTTGCCATGTGAAATGCCTGCTCCCCCTTGCCTTCTGCCATGAGTAAAAGCTTAATGGGGTCTCCCCAGAAGCACATTCCAGTACTGTGCTTCCTGCACAGCCTGCAGAAAAATGAGCCAGTTAAACCTCTTTTCTTTATAAATTACCCAGTGTTAGGTATTTATTTATTTATGTGATAAAATTACACATTTATTTATGAAATAATGTCCTAATACAGCTACAGATTCATTCTTTTTGTACTCTGGCTTTTTAGTTGATTGTCTTTCTAGATCTGGAAAATAGATTACTTTCAGCTACCTGTTAGTCCTCCTGTGTCTAATGTCTCCTATCCTTGGTTTAGCTACCTGGTGTGTGCAAACCATCATCATTTTATTAAGCATAGTGGGGCTCTTTATTCTATAAAAAGAAACAATTGATATTATTTGATATTCAGGTATCTATCCTAGAGAATTTTAAGTTGGTTCTTCAGCACTTAGCATAGTATGTGAAACATAGATGTTTTCAAAAAAATTTATTGAGTGGGTTAATGTGCTCTGTATATTAAATATTAAGTATTTTCTTCCCTCAATCTTACTGTAATAATAAAGATTTTTAAAAAAGCCACCTCTAGCAGAAAGTGTGAAAGGAATAAATATTAACATTTTGTACTTCAAGAATTAGAATGGAGGGAAAGGAGAAATGTTTTTTTATACCTCTTATCAGCAGGAAAGGAGAGATTCTTAACTCTTTCTTTAGATACTTCAAATTATTTGACTTGCTACCAAAAGCAATGTTTTTAATTTAATAAATAAAATGAGATCAAATCAACAACAAAAATTCCCCCCACTCCAAAGCAAAATTAGAATAAACTAATGGTGGCAGCTGGGTTCCAGACTGCCTGTTTAAATGGGGACCCAGACACTTTCTGGAGTTGATTATGGCTGAATAATAGCTCTAAAAAGGGAAAGAGAGAGGACAAGAAGGAGAAAGGATGGAAGCAGTGGGGAAAGTGTATAATGTTTGTTTGTCATTATAGTGAGAAAGCAGCCACAGATAATAGGTAGATGAAGGGGTGTGGCTGTGGATCAGTAAAGCTTTATTTAAAAAAATCAGGCAGCTGGCTGAATTTGACCCATATGCCACCAGAGTTTGTCCACTTTTGTTTTAGAGGAAAGAAAATGTTATAGCAAAACTGGCAGCAATCTAGGACCCCACCAGTCAGGCCTGACTGAAGCAGAGAGGTTCTCTGCGTTCAGGTGCTTCCTGTAATATGTTCTTGACTCTGTATGTTACAGCTGCAGCTATACTGGTGTGACCTGTTGAGACTACAGCTGTGGGTTTCCATCAGCCACAGAACACCAAGCATACCACATACCAATTCTCTGGGGAGAAAAATGTGAGTAATAAATTCAGTAAAACAATTAAATATTATTTCAAAGAATATACCTTACTTAGAACATGTTATATAAAGGTGATTTAGTTGTTACTAACAGCCTTTCTTACACAGAAAGTTGATCAAATGCTTGGGTCAGTCAAGGCCATGCCAGCATCATTCTAGCTGCCTTCATGTCTACTCTTCTGTCATCTCCCTATCGGTCTTGCCAGGGGTTTATAGCTTCCCTCCGTAATGTCTTTGTGTCCATGGCTTTGCTGACCTCCTTGCAAAACTCATTGTTGGAACTCATTCTTGATGTGCCCTTTTCTTTTTGGCAATTTCTTGCCTGCTCTATCTTTACTTGGGGCAGGGTCTCTCTCTTGCTCTCTTTTGTCTTCTTCCTGCTGTTGGGACTTTAAGTTGTCAGCCTGTAAATGGCTCTTGTCATCCACACCTTTGATGTAATTTCTGTTGTGGCTGCTTTCTCATGGTGCACACTTTAGGTAATGTTTCTTTTCTGCTTCTCAAAACTTGCAGACGCATAGAAGATGGTCCTGGGGCCTTCTTCATAACAAGCTACGTAAAAACTAAATGGCCATTTATGTCTCTCAATATAACCTGCAGTTTTGGGGTAAGATGTCTGGGCTTCTACTAATGGTCTGAAAGGGCAAGAGAAAAAGTTTTCCTGCTGTCCTGATCTCTAGAATATATCCTGATCTCTTGATTTTAAAGCATCTTTATAAGATGAAAGATCAAAAAGTTTATCAGCCCCCTGGCTCCTAGCAGCTGTAGAAGAGCTGATTGCTTGTAATTCTTTACTGCACTCCTACAGCTGCTTGTTCTTTCTGATGCTCTCTTGCAGGGGTGAACTTAGGAAGATAAGAAGTTCTTGCGCTGTAATGCTGAAGCCTGGTAGAAAGCACCCAGGGTCTCAACTTGTTGTACCATAGAGAATATGAGGCTGCAAGTGTGCCTCTGTTAGGACTCCAAGATAATATTTCATATCCTGAGAAGGTCCAAAGATAGATGGAGGACACTTTGTTGTCTGGCATGGTGTGCCATGAGATATTAAAATTGTTCATCTTCCAGGAGAGTTCCCATTACTGATATTATTTATGTGGGTGTTGGTAACTTTGTATACCCCAAATCCCATGGTTTCTTAGTGGCCAACATAAACTAGGGAGTAGCAGTAAAATGTTAGCCAACATTTTAATGTTTGTGCTCTGGAATATTCTATATTTGGACAATGTGATAAGAGGTCTATAGCATTGTGTCTTAAATAAACTTGGAGTATATTATTTTACAAATGTATAGCATGAGAAGATGTATGAAGTAGTCTCTCTCAGATTGACCCCAGCTCACGACCAAAAGAGGAAAGGTATGTTCTGGAGTTGTTCACATTATGGAGGATGTTCACATCCTAATGTGTAAAAATGAGTGCTAGAGCACAAAGTCCCATGAGTCCTCAGCTTGTTAGGAAGCTATGATTGGTCTAAGAGGAGTGTGTGAAACTCTGTGCTAAAGCATTCTCAGTTGTGGTGAAGGGGTAAGACTCTATTGAGTTTCCAGTGTTGCCCACTGAATTTCATTTCATAAGTCTTGACTTAAAACTTGGGTGCCATGTCCTAAGTGTTTAATTTAGTCAACCTCATTAAAAATGTAAAGAAAACTCAATCAACAAGTCATATTTTCTGTCGATGTCCAGGAACATTCAGGAAAAGGAGATGAGGACCCATGGGAGATTATAATAGAAGATCTGGGAAATTCCTTGAGGGGCACGTACTGTTTTGGGGTTTGGTATCACATGGTAGGTATGGGATGGAGCCATTTCCTAGATTGGAGATCTAACTCAACCTTCTGATGAGACATTGGTTATCTGTAAAGAGCAGCTGGAGGGATGGCAGGTACCTAATTCTTATAAGAATCACAGAAGCCCTTGAAGTATTGACGTTCAGCCAGGTGGGTGCTTATGCTCAGCTCGGTGTACTTAAAAGATGCCTCCAGGTCTAGATGCAGGGCCCTGGTGAGGCCCTTCTGTGAGGTGCAGGTTTGCAGAAGAAAGGAACTCCAGATCAAGTAAGGCAAAAAGGATCAGTCTCACAAAATAATGAGATGAAAGAGAACTGAACTATTTTGGTCTTAGGGCTTCTAGGCCTAGCTCTGCCCCTTAGAAGCTGTGTAATCTTAAGCAATTTACGTTTCTAGATGTCACCTTCTTTCCTTTTTAGGAAAATGAGGAAGTTGTATTTATAGTATCCAAGATAGCTTCCAGGTCCATCTATATAGGAAGTTGAGGTTTGAAGGAAGAACTATAAACCAACCGGCAAAAAGAGATATGATTCTCTCAAAAATGTCCTAGATGGTTATTATGACCCTGAATGAGTACCCTGCTTTGCTTTTTTCCTCCACCTTTTCCTTTTTAAGGGTAAGTTAGATTTATGTATTTTTTTTCTAAGCCAAGTGCTTCAACTCCTATATTTGGAGAATTGTTGAACAGATATCCCCTTCTCAGTTTTCCCAATTTGTGACTTTGTGTGAGTTAGATTCTTATGGTCAAAATTTTATTTTTTAATTTTTATTTGTTATTATTTTTATTATTTTATTATTTTTATTATTTTTATTATTTATTATTTATTATTTATTATTTTATTATTTTATTATTTTATTATTTAAATTTAAGTTCCGGGATGCATATGCAGAACATGCCCATTTGTTACATAGGTTTACGTGTGCCATGGTGGTTTGCTGCACCTATCAACCTGTGACCCACATGCATTAGCTATTATTCCTGATGCTCTCCTTCCCCTCACCATCCCCCACTGCTGACAGGTCTGGGTGTGTGTTTTCCCCTCCCTGTGTTCACGTGTTCTCATTGTTCAGTTCGCACTTATGAATGAGAACATGTGGTGTTTGGATTTCTTTTCCTGGGTTACTTTGCTGAGGATGATGGCTTCTAGCTTCATCCATGTCCCTGCAAAGGAAATAATCTTATTCCTTTTAGTGGCTACATAGTATTCCACGATGTGTATGTACCACATTTTCTTTACCCAGTCTATCATTGATGGGCATTTTTGTTGGGTACATGTCTTTGCTATTGTGAAAAGTGCTACAATAAACATGCATGTGCAGGTATCTTTATAATTGAATGATTTATATTGCTTTGGGTATATACTCAGTAGTGGGATGGCTGGGTCAAACGGTATTTCTTGTTCTAGATCCTTGAGGAATCACCACATTGTCTTCCACAATGGTTGAACTAATTTCTATTTCCACCAACAACATAAAAGCATTCCTATTTCTCCACAGCCTTACCAGTATCTGTTGTTTCTTGACTTTTTAATAATCGTCATTCTGACTGGCATCAGGTGGTATCTCATTGTTTTGATTTGCATTTTTGTAATGATCAGTGATGTTGAGCTTTTTTTCATATGTTGAGCTTTTTTTTCTTATGTTTGTTGGCTGTATAAGTGTCATCTTTTAAGAAGTGTCTGTTTATATACTTTCCCACTTTTGCATGGAGTTGTTTTTTTCTTGTAAATTTGTTTAAGTTCCTTGCAAATTCTGGATATTAGACCATTATCAGATGGGTAGATTACAAAATTTTTCTCCCATTCTGTAGATTGCCTGTTCAATCTGATGATAGTTATTTTGCTGTGCAGAAGCTCTTAGCTTAATTAGATCTCATTTGTCAATTTTAGCTTTTGTTGCAATTGCTCTTGGCATTTTTGTCATGAAGTCTTTGCCCATGTCTGTTTCCTGAATGGTATTGCCTAGGTTTTGTTCTAGGGTTTTTATGGTTTTGGGTTTTAGTTTTAAGTCTTTAATCCATCTTGAGTTAATTTTTGTATAAGGCATAAGGAAGGGGTCCAGTTTCTGTTTTCTGCATATGGCTAGCCAGTTTTCCCAGCACCACTTATTAAATAGGGAATTCTTTCCCTATTGCTTTTTTTGGTCAGGTTTGCTGAAGAACAGATGGTTGTAGATGTGTTGTCTTATTTCTGAAGTCTGCATTCTGTTCTCTTGGTCTATATGTCTGTTCTTGGACCAGTATCATGCTGTTTTCCTAACTGTAACCTTGTAGTATAGTTTGAATTCAGGTAGTGTAATGACTCAGCTTTGTTCTTTTTGCTTAGGATTGTCTTGGCTGTGTG
>CAUYLG010023542.1:0-18503 GCA_963573385.1 Cacajao melanocephalus | reverse complement strand
TTAGTTTTCCTTTGGCAGACGCCCCTTCCCCACAGAGCTTTGTCTTCCCGGGTTCAGCTGTGCTTACTGTGAAACTCTCGGTCCTCAGCGCTTCCAATTGCTGTTCTCCTTGTGGTGGTGGGACCAGCCGAGCCTGACTCAAAGCTCCACCCTGAGAAGTGCTGCGCCGCGCCAGGGCGCCGGCAAAACAGCTGCGCCAGCCAAAAGAGTCGCGCTTGCGACACGTGTGGCTCCTCCGCCGGGAATCTCCCAGTTCGTGGGCCACAGAAATTCGTCTGAAATTGCGGCGTCCACTCGCTCTCTGTGCTTTCACTGGGAGCTACAATCCTGAGCTGTTGTTAATCGACCATTTTGGATCTCTCCGCCCGGTGATGAAGTTTTTTCTGTTTCTTAGTTTTCCTTTGGTGGATGCCCCTTCCCCACACAGCCGGACCTTCCTGGTTCAGCTGTGCTTACTGTGAAACTCTCAGTCCTCAGCGCTTCCAATTGCTGTTCTCCTTGTGGGTATGCGACCAGCCGAGCCGGACTCAAAGGGCACCCCGTCCGGTATACTCTGCGCCGAGAAGTGCCGTGCTGGGGCGCCGGCAAAATAGCCGCGCCGGCCAAAAAAGTCATGCTGGCGACCCGTGTGGCTCCTCCGCTGGGAATCTCCTAGTCTGTGGGCAACAAAAATTCATCTGAAAGTGTGGCGTCCACTCGCTCTCTGCGCTTTCACTGGGAGCTACAATCCTGAGCTGTTGTTAATCGGCCATCTTGGATCTCTCTCCGCCATGTTCATCATTAATTCATTCCTTTGTTTAATATTTGTCAAGGACTATATATCACATAAGGAAGTAGGAACAAAGCTAGGAGAATCTATCAGATGAAGTCTTGATCTCATGTTCCATAATAATGGAGAGGCTATACACAGAAAAAGTAAGTAGTAGAAAAGTTGTGAAACTTTAGACAGTAATGACTGCCAGAGAGAAAATAAAATAGAGCCAGTTATAGGAGGAGTGACAGGGGAAAGTGTTGTCTTATGTGGTGTAGTCAGGTGAGTAAGCTATAATCTGTCACCTGAGGATTGAGAAGTTTCCGTACATGTGAATTTTTGGAGTATGGGATGAGAGAGGTTTCTTCTATAATACAGAAGAGCAAGTATAAATTCTCCAAGGATAGGACAAGCTTTTTATGTTCCAAGAAAAGGTAAAAGCTCCTTGATGGAACTCACTGAACAAAGACAGGAGGAGCTGGAAGAGGATCACAGAGCCAGGCATGGGTCCGGGTGTGGACAGCTTCCCACACCAGTGTAGAAAGTTTACCTTCTATTCCGAGTGTAATGAACTCTGCTGAGTTCAAGCCAGATAGCGGTCTGACTGGGATTATAGGCTCAACAATCATTCTGTGTACTCTCTGGAGAATGCACTACAGGAGCCAAAAACAGAAATGGAGACATCCACAGGGAGGGAATAGGTTGCAGGATATGTGCGGAGCAGGAGCTCACAGCAGTTAGAGAATTTGAGAAACATTTTAAGAACTACTCATACAGGCACAATTCAAAAAAAATCATTACTAACATATTTGCAAATGTATCTGGTATTGTTTTTACATAGTTTTTATTTTTATGTATGTATGTATGTAGTTTTTGAGATGGAGTGTTGCTCTGTTGCCCAGACTGGAGTGCAGTGGTGCAATCTTAGCTCACTGCAACCTCCACCTGCCAGGTTCAAGCAATTTTCCAGCCTCAGCCTCTGGAGCAGCTGGGATTACAGGCGTGCCACTACATCCAGCTAATTTTTGTGTTTTTAGTAGAGACAGAATTTCACCATGTTGCCCAGGCTGGTCTTGAACTCATGGCCTCAAGTGATCTGCCTGCCTCAGTTGCCCATAATGCTATGATTATAAGCATGAGCTACTGCGCTTGGCCCATAGTTTTATTTTTAAATATATGAGACATGTTGTGTTATATATATATATATATATATATATATATATATGTATACACACACACACACACACACATATATGCACTTGTGTGTGTATTCCTTTTATCCATATAAGTACATTCCCTACTTTTAGCCACTTTATATTAACAAAATTTTTCTATGGTATTATGTATCAGCTAAATGGTTAAATATTCTTCCATGAGGTACTCATAACAAAATTACCTAGGAAATCCCCTATAATTCAACATTCAGATTCTTTTTGGTCACTAACATCTACAACACCCACTAAAAGCATAATGAATCTGTTTTTAACATTATTTTTTCAAAATATATACCAGTTCATTGAGATATATCAAAAGAATTGAAATCATTTGGTGAGCCAAATGAACACTTAACAAGTTTTTGGTACATAGAGCAATATTGCTCTTCACAGTAGTATTTGAGAATTCCCATTTCACCTTCAGCAAAATGAGAAAAACATGTATGTTCAGAAAAATGGCTGTAGAAAAGTTAATAGTTCCATTGACTTGAAAAAGAAAGATTGACATACATAGAAGAAAATTCTGTTGATGTGTGAAAGGCTTTTTTCTAATATGATGAATTTTCCTTTGTTTACCTGGGATCAGATAGAAAGAAATTTAAGTAAAAATGTATGTATATATAAGTCTCTAAAGAAATGTATATCTTTCTTTAAGCAATAGAAGTTTTAAAAATCTGTGAGTTAATCAGTTTTATAGAGTTAGGATTCTTGCTTTCCAACTGTTTTATATAAATTTGTGAATGATATATTTCAGCTAGTAGACCTTCTTTTAAATTTAATTTTATACACACTGAGGGTTATACTCAGTTCCTACATGTCTGTAAATAATTAGTGAGCCAAGAAAGCTCACATTTAAGAAAACTTAGGGTGATTTTTGCAAAGTTGAAAATCTTCTTACTTTTCCTTTCTTACTTCACCATTTCTGTTTCTTTTTAATTGTGTATGTGCCTCTGTGTGTGTGTGTGTGTGTGTGTGTGTGTGTGTATTTTTAATAGAGTTTGTCTCTCAGGCTGGGGTAAAGTGGCATGATTGCAGCTCACTGCAGCCTTGTATTCCCACGCAAAAACAAACCTCCCACCTCAGTCTCCTAAGTAGCTGGGACCACAGCTGTGTACCACCACACCCAGCAATTTTTTTTTTTTTTAATTTTGGAGAGACAGGGTCGGGGGTCTCACAATGTTGCCCAGGCTGGTCTCAAATACCTGGACTCAAGTGATCCTGCCCTCTCAGCCTTCCAAAGTGCTGGGATTACAGGCCTCAGTGACTGTGACTTGTCCATATGATACTATAAAATGGATAACTTTATATTTCAAAATGGCAAGAAAAAATAAATAAAAATTTAAACAGTGCTTGGTGATTCTGTGGGCTTTTAGAGACTTATCAGTCAATTGATCTACAATTAATTTGATTAATCCTATAATAAATTAATAGAATTTATTCTATTATAAGCTGTAAGATGGTGGATCACTTGTCCTAACATTCATAAATATGTTGAAAAAAAATGCCTGCCCTCCTTGGGTATTATGATAGAAAGAAAGAAACAACGGGTGAAGTGTTTCTTATACTTCAATTCCTTGCATCCCCCAAAAAATTCTATAGATTTGCTCAGAGGCAAGACAATGAATTAAAATTTGACTAGAATAAACATATTCTTGGTCAAAATTCCAGCCAAATTTGTTTCATGAATATTGACAAGTTAGTTATTAAATATATGTGGGAAAAGAAAGGAACTAAGCCAAAATAATTTGGCAAGTAATAACAAAGCTGGAAGACTTCTTTCATCTGTTTTGAAAATTTACAATAAAGCTGCAATAATAAGACAGTGTAGTGTTTATGGAAGGGTAGACACAGAAGTTGGCATAAGAAAAGATAGATTGCAGAAATAGGGACAGGATAAGTTGTCAGCAGCTGGGTTTGGGGAGAAGGATGAATACATTAGAAGGAAACATGACAGAGTGCATTGGGCTGAGGTATTTGCACACAAATACCTCTAATCAATACAGAAGTGCATAGTATGTATTTAATTACTACAGTCATAGTAATATGATTACTATTACCATTAACGTGATTAAATACATAGTATATATTTAAATTACTACAACCCATACATATATGTATATGAAACATAACATAAAATACTATTTGAATTGGTTTTTATTTCTTAATACAGATGTAACAAATTACCACACCTTTAGTGTCTTATATAATACAAATTTATACTCTTAACAGGCCTGGAGTCAGAAAGGGCAAAATCAAGGTGTTAACAGATCTGTGTTTCTTCTCGAGGCTCTAGGGAGACATCTGGTCTCATCTCTTTCAACTGATAGAATCTGTCCTCATTTCTTGGCTAATACTCATAATTGCTTTTTTGCTTTCTTTCAAACAATTTCTTCTGTATTCAAATCTTCCACTACTAACTCTCATTCTCCTACCTCCCTTTTATATATGAGTAACTTCATGATTATATTGGGCCTACCAGGACAATCCAAGATAATCTCCCCATGTCACAATCCTTTACTTAATTACATCTGCAAATTCGTTTTTACCATGCAAGCTCATGCATTTGCAGCTTCTGGGAATTTTGGCCAGGAGACAGCTTTGGAAAACCATCATTTGGCCTACTATGAGGCTCATCATTTAGGAAGGTCATTATTTGGGAAATTTTCTTTTTTAATCTCATGCTTATGACATGGTTTCTACCATAATCATGAAAGACTTCTACAACAAATTCTTTTGCTGTAGGAATATAATTGATCTTAGAATAACAGTTTCTTTCTCAACATATAACCATGTCAACATCCATTTCCCACTTCTGCAGTTGGGGCTTATGGTTTTGGCGGGGGGTGGTGGGTCTCCTAGATCCTGCAGGAGCAGTCTGCCTCTTTCAGAGGGTCTGTGTGTCCTCTCGGGATTGCTGGTTTGTTCAGAAATCTAGACTACCTTCACAACCATTTAATCTCAGTATATTTTAAGAATTATTAAATTAAAACCATATATTACCCATTTTTCTCTATTCATCTGTTATTCCTTTGTTCCTATACATTTTACATGTCTCATGTAAGTAAAAAATAGTTGGATTAAAATATAAGTTGCTCTGTCTTTACTACTAAATAAAGTTTTGGGGGAAAAGAATACCCACATGTTCTTTCTAATTGGGAATTTATTCGAGATCCATATAGACATATGTGTAATTTGCTCTAAACTTGTAATACTTAATCATTTTTCTAATGTTCAGTTTCTTTACCATCACATCTTGTTAACCCCCGTGTGTACCTGGCAGACGCTAAGTCCATATGCCATGGATTAAAAATGTGCTCTCATAGCCATTGCTTTTAAATATGAGACATTTTCTGGTGTATTTTTAACTTTTTGGGGGTCATGATCAAAGATACAACAAGCAATATAATTAACACTAAAAGATATGTATTCCCTAGCCATACTAAGATCTCATCTGAAGTTCTCAAGACCCATCTAGATGTCTTCAGGCACTGTTTTTGCACTTCAGAGGATTTTATTTTAACCCTCCTATGCACTTGTTGTGAAGCACATTCGAATCTGGAGACATTGCTCAGGATGAAGGCATTCCAGGCAGAGAAAGAACATCCCTTACTGACTGACACATATGGCTGAGAGGACTCTGAGTATTGCTGGCACTATTCTATTGTTCCTATGCAGAAGTAGAGACTTGAATGTATATGTGATTCTTCCATGGAGTATCATCCATACCAGGCATTAGGAAGAAAAACTATCTTCAGTTAACAACTAGTTTTACATACCTACTCTCTCCCAGGAATTGTGTATATGAGGACATAACTCTTGCCTTTAAGGAAAAGTTTTATTTATTTATTTTTTTGCATTTCTCTAATACCTATTTATTCTATCACTGTAGATTGTGGACAAGTCCCGTTTGACTTCTGCAATGTAAATCAAATAGAAATTTCCCAGTCCTTCTTGGCCTTTTGGTCAATATTTCCACCTATTGTCTATTCCCAGTGATTACAAACAATTGCTTCCCTTGTCCTCAAAGATACAACTCTTTCCTGATTTTCCTCTGTCTCTCAATCTTGACTTCCCCATCTATGCTAAAGTCCACCTATTCTACTTGTCTTTCAGATGTGGTCTTCCATACTGCAGAATCCTACGGTTACTTCTTTTGGCATTGACTTAGTCTTCTTTTTTTTAATCTTAGATCTTTGCTGGCCATCACTGAGTTCCTATGAAAGCACCATGGTGCCTCCACTACTGATGGAGTCAGCCCCTCCCTGGAATTCTTTATCACATTGCTATTGAATTTACTGCTTTCATCTTTCAGGTCATAGATGACATGTATTAATATTTTCAGCAGAACATCTCCAGACTGCATATGAGAAATCCTTTCATTTTGCCATTCACATTCATAATATCTTATCTTTCCTTCAGATTATTTGTAAAAGTTGCAATGTTATTCTTTATTTATGGGCCAGTGTCTGCCATACTAGATTATAAGCTTCATGAAAGCAAGAGAATGTCTATAGTACTCACCTTTTATCACCTATCTCATTGCCTACCAATCCCATACACTGATGTGCTGATACATACTCTGTTTCTCAGAGCTTTGCATGATTATAATCATGCAAGGTTTGCTTTTACTTGTAATTATGGAAAATATGAGAGCTCCCATAAGTCCTTTTCTTGGGAATTATTATGGAGGAAAACCTGCAAACAAAACCAGTGAATAAAGCATCATGGTGTTGTATACAATATATGCAGAGTTCATAAATGGTTCACAAATGATGATGGACCCTGTCCCACTGGTGAAAAGAAAGATCAGGAAAGACCCAATTAATGACGTTTAACTAATAAGACTTGATTTAATTCTGCTGAGTTATAGTCCAAGAAAATACACTGTTATGGCAACATAGATGGGCACAGAAATCAATTCAGAGACAGGAAAATAATTAACAAAGGAATTCTTATAACAAGTCACTGTGGTTTCTGCCTAGAGGTCTCAGATGTATGGGTACTAAGGAGAAGATTGCATCATTAGGGCTTGATGAAACATGTTCAGAAGATTGAGTGTTCTAGCATTGCTGACATTCAAGAAGAAAGGAATATGCTCTGAAATATATCATTTAGAAAGACCATTTCATCCACACTGCTGATGATTGTTGACAGAATTCTGGAGTTAAATGCATGGTATCCACTGTAGTTCCAGAGAACTAACATACAACAAAAGTAGGGCTTACATTTGTTGTCTACAGCTTCTGTAACAAATTGCCACAAGCTCTAAATGCAAGCGTTTTGTCTTACAGTTCTGCAGAAGGGCTGGCAATCAAAATTAAGGTGTCAGCGGGACTACATTTCTTTCTGCACCTTCTGGGAGAGAAACTGTTTTCTTGCCTGTTCCCAAATTCTAGAGGTGATACACATTCTTTTGTACATGGTCCTATTCATGATTTTTAATGTCAGTAGTGCTACATCTCTTTTTGAGAATTTTTCCATAGTTATGTCTCCTTCTGGTCACAGCTGGAAAATGATCTCTGATTTTAAGGACTCATGTGATGAAACTGGGTCCACTTGAATAATTCGGAATCATCTCCCCATTACAAAATCTACGCACCTGATTACACCTTCCAAGCTTCCTTTTCCCATGTAAGTTGACACAGGCAGAGTTTATAAAGGATGCAGGCATTTTGGGACAGCCATTGTCCTGCCTACCACAGGATTTGTATCTGATTATTTGGGTCATAACAGATAAGGAAGAGGCATGTAGATTTTATTCATGGCTTATGTGTGTGAGCTTTTCTTAACTCCATTTCAGATCATGTCTTGCATAGTCTTACTAATTGTCTTGAGAAATACATCGTATCTTAATTCAGCAGCACAATGTGTATATATTTGGCTTGCAATGGGCATTATGAGAACTGTCATATATAATAAGAGAATAAAGAAAAAGTACTTTATGTGTAATTTGAGAGAATGTGACTATTCACGTTTGCAGGGTTATTGGAATGTTAGTCTCTGACTTTACAAGAATATTTTTAAGTATAAATGCCAAATTAGAATGGATGAAAGAAAGAGAAAAATTCTAACATTCAAATTTTAAATGCAGTCCAAGATTCTCAACAATTTTTTTAAAAAAAGAAAAGAATTGGGTTTATGAGAGAAAGAGAGACAGCCAGGGAAGGAAAAATCAATAGCTTGAAGTTAGTACTGACGCACACTTGTAAAGATTCTTACATAAAATTGGCAATACTTAAATATAGTTTAGTTTGATAGAAAACACATTCTGTTAATAAATCAAAAATATATTACTTAAAATTATCATTTCTTAAACTATATCTCCTTACATGAACTTGATAGATAAAAAAATTTAAAATACATCTTGTGTCAGTCTCACTAGTGTGAGCTTCTTATGTTAAACTTTAGTTGCAGAAAGATACTCCAACTGTCTTCAAATATTTAAGAAATGTAATCAGTGTGTTTGATTTTTGCAAGAAGACAGTATACCCAGCAGCCCATTTCATTTTATTCTGTTTCTCTTGTTAAATAGAACAAGCAACACCTGTCATCGTTCAATAATATTTGATAGGAAACGAATTTCAATAAAATGAGATTGTTTTTCCTTATGAGGAACTTTTAATTGAACTCAAATTGGAAAGTATGTTAATGCAGAAATTACACCTGTTACAATTGCAATAATGTCTATTGAGAGAAAGAGAGAGGAGCAGCTTCAGGCTGGTGGTATCAGTTTCTCTGGGAACAAAATGATTCAGCTCGTGGTTTTTCAAGATTGTCATCAAGAAATGTCCCATGATTTAAGACATTGATGATAGCCTATATTTATCTGATTCTTGTGAAGGAAATTTTTGTTTTTGTTTTTTCCTTTAAATTAAGCAACGATGAAGGTTTCATGCTCTTTATAATTAATCGTCTTCTCCATAATTAATTCATCAATATGCTCAGAAATCTATTGAGTTTAAGAGTCTTCTATTAAAGCCTGCAATAAACCTAACATAGAAGAGCTGTTTCTAGTGTTTTTCAACTTAAATCATGTTGGTACTAAAGATGTTAAAAGGAATAGATGATCCCTTCCTAGGGGTATGCTAGTAATATAATCACACCCTAAAGAGGTTGCATTTTGTACCAAAATAGATAGACATATTTTTCCTTTAATAGCAGTAACAAATTACTCCTAATAGAAACTCATGGGATATAAAGTAACATGTATTCCAAGAAACAGACACCAAATGCTGTACAGTTCTTTATTTTTTATTTCTTACTTTGTTATAAAATGTGTGCGTGTGTGTGTGTGTGTGTGTGTGAATGAGGGACTCCTTTACTGACTGTAGCTTGTGCATTTTAGTCCAACACAAACTGTTGCTCAAACATAGAAAGTTTTCATAGGAACAATGTTAACATACAATTACTACAGAGGCAATACCAAGAGACAATAGAATACATCCTTCTCTTCATATGGAGTAAAATAAGACCTATGTTAAAACAGGTGTGATTTTTTACTATGGGTTAGAAATAAGTTGTATTTACCTGCAGTCCTTGAAAGGAATGGGAAAGAAGTGAAGAGAACACAAGTAGATTTAAAGGAAACTGTGAGAGAAGAGCTTCTATCAATAAACCTTTTCTTTATAGGGGAAGAATGTAGAATGTAGTTATTTTAAGCTTTCCAAGTCTCTGTTGCAGCTACCTAACTCTATTGCTGTAGCACAAAAGTAGCCAGAGACAGTATGTAAACTAATGGGTGTGACTGAGCAATTATGAAATTCCATTTGCAAAAACAAGCATTGAGACAGACATGATCCACCAGCCGTGGTTTGCAGATTCCTGGTTTATAGCCACGGTGCAAACATGTTTCTTTTGTTTTCTTAGACACTCCAAATCCTCAACCTTATGGCTGATTATGTTTTTGTTTTGTTTTTGAGACAGTATCTCACTCCATTGTCCAGCCTGGAATGCAGTGGTGTGATTACAGCTCTCTGCAGCTTCAACCTCCCAGGCTCAAGAGATTCTCCTGCCTCAGCCTCCTGAGAAACTGGGACCACAGGCATGCCACTAGCACACCCAGCTAATGTGCTTTTGTATTTTTTGTACAAATACGATCTTGCTATTTTGCTCAACCTGGTCTCAAACTCCTGGGTTCAAGTGATCCACCCACCTTGACTTCCCAAAGTGCTGGTATTACAGGCATGAGCCACTGTCCTTGGACTGATTATGTATTTATTGTAGAATTTATTTTTTCCACTACTTAAGACCATACCTATTCCTAGGTAGAGAAAAGGTTAGTAGTCGTGTGTTTGGAGACTTGCCCCTAGACCACGAGACTTGCAGCTGGTTACACTAAAAGGTTGATTGTCTCCATAGATTTCCCATGATTTTGTTCATTTTGATACAACAATTTTTTTTTAGACAATCTTGATCTGTCCTCCAGGCTGGAGTGCAGTGGCACAATCTTGGCACAATAGCTTACTGCAACCTTCACCTCCAAGGTTCAAGCTATTCTGATGCCTCAGCCTCCTGAGTAGCAGGGATTACAGGTTTGTGTCACCACACCTGGCTAATTTTTTGTATTTTTGTAGAGGTGGGGTTTCACCATGTTGGCGAGGCTCGTCTTAAACTCCTGATCTCAAGTGATCTGCCCACCTTGGCCTCTCCAAGTGCTGGGATTACAAGTGTAAGCCACCATGCCAGCCTCAATTTCTTTTTCTTTGGTTACATATCCAGTAGTGGCACTGCTGGGTTGAATGACAGTTCTGTTTTTAGCTTTTTGAGAAATCTCTGTACTGTTTTCCATAGGGGCTGAACGAATTCACATTTCCACCAACAATGTGTGTTTCCTTTTCTCTGCAACCTGCATCCTTGCTAATCCAACCCAAATTTTTATGTGAAATTTTGATGAGTATCCTATCTACTCATGAACCCAGCCCAGCCAATGATTTCATCAGCACATCAAACAATGTATTTTAAAATATTAAGAACAGTTACTTTTCTAGTTCTTCTTGCCCAAGTCCCGTTGAATCTCCCATTTCAATCCTTTTCTCCTCGATGTTGTCCTCTTTTTTTCTCATGAGTAGCAGATAATTGTAGACTTCTTTTTTTGTTGTTTTTTTAAGAGACAAGATCTTGCTCTGCCACCCAGACTGGAGGGCAGAGGTGCAATTCTAGCTCATCGCAGCCTCAGCCTCCTGAGGCTCAAGCCATCCTCCCAGCTCAGCCTCCTAAATAGCTGGGTCTACAGGCATGCGCCATCATGCCTGGCTCATTTTTGT
Organism: Cacajao melanocephalus; assembly: GCA_963573385.1. Taxonomy (NCBI): domain Eukaryota; kingdom Metazoa; phylum Chordata; class Mammalia; order Primates; family Pitheciidae; genus Cacajao; species Cacajao melanocephalus. The sequence goes on along the minus strand of CAUYLG010023542.1, from coordinate 7,275 downwards.
GTTTTTTATAGAGATGAGGGCTTGTTATTTTGCTCAGATTGGTCTCAAACTCCTGGCCTCAAGCTATCCTCCTGCCTCAGCATCCCCAAATGCTGGAATTAAAATTTTCAGAAATCTTGAGTATGTTCTTAAAATGGGCTTTAATTATATTTTGAATAATAATAATAATCAGCAGTAATAGAAAATTAATTATGTCAGTCTCTTCTTTTGTATTCAAAATAAGCATATCTTCTTACCTGGAATTTGAAAGCCAGTTTCCAACTGGTCTTTCTACCTCTCAACACTTTAGTCCTAACATAGCATCCAGAAGATTACTAATAAAATATGTGACTTTATGTCACTCCTCTGCTGAAATTATCCAATGTTTCTATCTTCTACTTAGAATAAAGATCAAAATGTTGAAAATGAAAATGACATAGCCCACTATGATCTGGTATTCCCTTTGGTTATCCGATATCTGACCCTACCAATTTCCCACTTATTTAATTCAGTTGCAGTTATACTGGTCTTATTCCTCTTCCAAACAATTACCAAGCATGGTTTCTCTTTTGCAATTTCATTTCCATGGTACTCTGTCTCCCAAGGTTGTTTGGTTCTTCTAATTTTTGTGCAATTATCACATTGAGAGCAATCTATTTGTCACCCACAATTTTTAAAAAGTGAATCCCACACACATTGTGTGTGGTTCCGCCTCCTACTGCACACTTTCCCATGGCATTTTCTCACATCTAAAGAACTACACATATTACTCGGTTATTAAATGTCCTGTCAGTTTTCCACAATAGAATGAATCTCTGTCAAGGCAGGAATACTGGCCTCTTTTAGTCACTACCGTATCTCAAGTACTCTAAACACAATCTAGCTCATTGTTAATAATAAAAAAATTGCTGAATAAATAAAACAGTATTTTAAAATTTTATTTTAGAATTTTTTCTCTGTGTTCACCTCCCCAAAACAAGCAATGTATTCTTTAACTTTAGCCAATGTGTTATATGTATATTCTTGTTTAGCATAAAATATATTTTGGGTGATGTGGTAGGCAGAATACTACCACTCTACCAAAAACAAAACACAAACATACAAAAAAACAAAAACATATTGGATGTCCCAATCCCTGGAACCTATGGATACGTGACTTTACATAGCAGAATAGATTTTGCAAATGGAAGTAGATTAAAGATTTTGAGGTGGACTGGTTATCATGGTATTATTGGGGTGAGCCCAGTTTATTTTTTATTTTACTTATTTATTTATTTATTTTTTAGACTGTGTCACTCAGGCTGGAGTGCAGTGGCATGATCTCAGCTTACTGCAACCTCTGCCTCCTGGGCTCAAGTGATTCTCCTGCCTCAGCCTCCCAAATAGCTGAGATTACAGGCGCCCACCACTAGGCCTGGGTAATTTTTGTACTTTTAGTAGAGACGGGGTTTCACCATGTCGGCCAGGCTGGTTACGAACACCTGACTTCAAGTGATCTGCTGGCCTTGGCCTCCCAAAGTGTTGGGAATACAGGTGTGAGCCACCACACCCAGAGAAGTCCGGTTTAACCACATGAGTTCTTAAAAGTAAAAAAGGGAAGCAGAAAAGATTGTGTGTGATGTCATTTTAAGAAGAACTCCACGTCCCTGTATTAGTCTGTTCTCACACTGCTAATAAAGGCATACCTAAGAATGGGTGATTTATGAAAGAGGTTTAATTGACTTACAGCTCCACATGGCTAAGGAGCCTCAGAAAACTTACAATCATAGTAGAAGGGGAAGCAAATATATCCTAAACAGTCATTGATTGGGCATTGTGTATTTCATAACTTTATAGACATTTTGTACTTTCACATAACTGAATTTTTTTTTTTTTTTTGAGACAGAGTCTGGCTCTGTCAGCCAGGCTGGAGTGCAGTGGTGCTGTCTTGGCTTGCTGCAACCTCTGCCTCCCAGGTTCAAGCTATTATCCTGCCTCAGCCTCCCAAGTAACTGGGATTACAGGCACCGGCCACCATGCCCAGCTATTTTTTGTGTGTTTTTAGTAGAGACAAATTTTCACCATATTGGCTAGGCTGGTCATGAACTCCTGACCTCAAGTGATCCACCCTCCTTGGCCTCCCAAAATGCTGGGATTACAGATGTGAGCCACCACACTTAGCCACATAACTGAATTTCTGTTTGGCAATGTTTTACTTTACTGCCTCCAGTATCGAAGTCATGTTCTAGCTTAGACAAAGGTACTTGCACACATTTCATGAAATACATGTGAAGCATTTATTTTTTCCATTTATTTGGACTTGTAATAGTACAAAAATATAATGGATAGTATTTTCATTCTATAGCTATTTCTCAGCAAGACATTAATTATTTTTTGAGTGCAATAGAATGTTCTTCCAAATCCACTAAGAAGGGTCCTTGCCTTACAATTTTCAAGCTGGGTCTTATGAAAAAATGAATCGGTTTGATGGAAAGAAATGAGGACTCACTTTTTTTTTTAAAGAAAACGGCAAAAATGCAAAAATGGTTGACTATTTTCTGGAACAAATAAAAACACACACAATATATATTTTAGAGTTGTAGAATGTCTATACCTGCAAGAATTTTGTAGAATGTCATTTTATCTCTGCAAGAAATTAAAGATCAAAATAAATATTTTGCTATTACTGATTATTGTGTTTTATCAATAAACATCAACTAGCACCTGGACAATCTGCTAAATATTTTTTTTTCTTTTTTGAGTGAAGCTTTTGCTTACCTTAGCTATTCAGAATTAACATAGTGAAAGATTTGGCAAAATGAAGTTTTTTATGTGAGTAATTTTCTTTTTATACTAAGTGATTCTTTTGTGAACAAAGTAAAATATCATACAACCGTACTTAGCTGTAACAACATAATTTCTGTTTGAAAAGGTGTATCTATAATGCAGGTTGTATAAAATAGACTAAATAGAAGCGTGTTTGAAAATAAAAACAAGTATGTAGAACTTAAAAACTTTCTCCACCACGAGCACCATAAAGGTCATATTAAACTGGAAGTCCCCATGATTTCAACCAATCTTTCGGGATCTATGTAAATGAGACACTGCCTCCTCGAGCTCATCTATAAAATCTCGTGAATTTCAGCATAGAATCCAAAGGCCCATTTGGGAGCCCCTCTCTCTGAAGGAGAGAGCACTTTTCTCTTTCCTTCACCTATTAAACCTCCACTCTTAACCTCACTCCTTGTGTGTCCGCATCCTTGACTTCCTTGGCATGAGGCAACAAACCTCAAGCATTACCCCAGATGACTGATGCTGCTTCAAAGTGATCCTCCCACTCCAGCCTTCTGAGTATCTGGGACTACAAAAATGCACCACCATGCCCAGCTAATTTTTGTTTAAATTTTTGGTAAAGATGAGGTCTTACTATGTTGCCCAGGCTATCCTGAAACTCCTTGCCTCAAATAAACCTCCCTCCTTGGTCTCTCAAAGTGCTGGGTTTACAGGCATATGCTACCACACCTGGCCTCCCTCCAAATATGCATGTCTACCCTGAACTTCAAAATGTGACCTCAGTTGGAATAGATTCTTTGCAGATATAATCAACTCATTAAGGTGAAACTATACAGGCTCAGTATGTACCCTAATCCAGTGAGTAGTATTCTTGTCAGAAGAGAGAAATTTGGACATAGAAACAGGCATAGAGGGAAGACAAGCTGAGATGCAGAGAAAAAGACCATGTGAAAGTGGGGCAGAAACTGGAGCGATACGGCCACAAGCCAAGGGCTGCCTGGAGCCACCAGGAGTTGAAAGAGGTAGGAAGGATCCTCCCCTAGAGCCTCCTAGTCTCTCTATTAGTATTACATGGAGTCAATAGTTGATCTTCCTTTTATGAAGTTCTAGTATCTCGCATTTGCCATAGATTAGTTATAGTTACAGCTTAATTAATCCTAATTAGTTTGTTTTTAAAGGAACTAGTCAGCAGAGTAAGATATAACACAGCTCACTTCTTTGATATATTGCTCCCTCTAAAAAAAAGGGACACTTTTAATTAATTACTTTTTGTTCGCATTTTTTTTTTAGATGGAGTCTCACTCTGTCACCCAGGCTGGAGTGCAGTGGCACAATCTCGGCTCACTGCAATCTCCACCTCCCAAGTTCAAACAATTCTCCTGCCTCAGCCTCCCGAGTAGCTGGGATTACAGGCATGCACCACCATGCCTGGCTAATTTTTCAGATTTTTAGTAGAGACGGGGTTTCGCCATGTTGGCCAGGCTGGTCTCGAACTCCTGACCTCGTAATCTGCCTGCCTCTGTTAGCATTTTTAAGTGGATTTATATTTTTGACATATTTGGCTTCCAAAATTCAAAGTACTGAGTAACACAAAATAATCTGAAAGAGAACAGATGAGTCTCAGGTAACCAAGCTGTGAATGCACTAAACAATATTACTCTTTTAGTTTGGAGTAGAGTGCTCCAAAAATGAATGCATAGAAAAAATGGAGTCATGGAGATAAATATCGACTGTTGTCTCTCAGGACAAAGAGATGGTTGAGGCCAGCTACCAAGGACATTTTGCCAGGGTATGGGCACACACTCATAAATGCATACACTCTCAGCTTAAAATCAGGCACATTTATATCCAATTCTTAAATGCATCTCCCTGTTCTGACTCTAGTATGCTGTTTCAATCATTTTATTTCTAAGTAGTTCAGGAGCACGTTTTGGTAAACCTGGTGTGCATCGCCTCCACTTGACAGTTAAACATTTCATTTTAAATTAATAAATGAGGCTTTCTACCTACAAGACATTCCATACCTAATAACTATAATCACTTGGAGACAGTGTAACTGTGAACCATCAACTCTCAGGCTCTACAGAGATCAAATTTCTGGACCTGAAAATTGAAAGTCTGATCTGAGTCCCTGGTGAATTCTCCATGACCAATTCAAAATTGTAATTATAAGACATTATTCACACTTAGGACAATGTCTTCCTAATTGTCTCTATGAATTTGACTACTGTAAGTATGTCATGTAAGTGCAATGATACAGTATTAGTTCTTTTGTGATTGGCTTATTTCACTTGGAACAGTGTCTTCAAGCTTCATCCATACTGCAGCATGAGTCAGAATTTCCCTCCTTTTTAAGGCTGACTAATATTACATTGTATGTATGTGCCACATTTTCTTTATCCATTCATCTGTAAATGGATATTTACATAGTCTCCATATCTTAACCATTGTGAATTGTACCTCTACCTTACACCATACATAAAAAGTAACTAAAAATAGACTAAAGACTTAAACATTAAGACCTGAAACTATAAAACTCCTACAAGAGAACATGGGGAAAAAAGCTCCTTGGTCTTGTCCAAGATTTATTTGATGTGATACCAAAAACGCAGGCAACAAAAGCAAAAATAGACAAGTGGGGTTTCATCATATATGCATTTTGTTGAAGACTCAGGATGCTTCAAAGCAGAAAGATAAGTAAAATTAATATATATATCTTTTTTTCTAAGCAAATCTCTCTCTGCTAATCAGTAAATTTATGCTGATATTAACCAAAGCACGTCCCCAAATATGGGAACTATTTGGGGTCATTCACCTTTTGTTTCAGGGACCTAAGGAGGGAGATGTGGAAACAGGTTTATTCAGGGTCATAATGGTGTTAGCTGGGAGAGCATATGTTTAGATACATGAGATTCCTATGCTGGCCGCTGAATCCCACATAACAGAGGGTCCCAGCTGCTGTGTTAGTGAATGTGTGTGTGTATGTGTGTGTGTGTGCATTTATGTGGGACTTTCTCAAATCAAAGAGCTTTCTTGGCTGCTTTTGGGGCAAAGCTACTCTGTTTTAACTGACTGTCAGAGTTATTTCTTCAAGAGAAAACAGAGCCCCATGTAAGGATTGCAACACAGAACCGGCATCTGTACATCCTAACACTGTTAATGCCATGGAATGTTGAACACACCTGGGGAGCCAGCTCCATGCAATAGTTCACCCATATTTCACCTATGCAAGGAGAAAAGTCAGTGTATACATCCAACTGTCATAGACATCTGCTTGAACATGAGGAACAGAAAATGACCTTGTTACTGCACTTAGTTCATAGGAAGAGATCCTCATCTGTTGATAATTTATCTCCCTGGTTCTTTATGTTAGCTTTAAAAAATTCTTTTTTTTTCTTTTGAGACAGTCTCTCTGTGTTGCCCAGGCTGAAGTGTGGTGGCACAATCTTGGCTTACTGCAACACCTGCCTACTGGGTTCTAGTGATTCTTGTGCCTCAGCCTCCCGAGTAGCTGGGACTACAGATATGTGCCACCAGGCCCAGCTAATTTTTTAAATTATAGATGGGGTTTCACCGTGTTGCCCAGGTTGGTCTCAAACCCCTCGCCTCAATTTATCCACCCACCTCTGCTTCCCAAAGGGCTGGGATTATAGACCTGAGCCACTGCAAGTGGCGTAAAAATCTATTTCCTATGTATTTTCTCCTTATTCTACATATTATTTGACCTGGGTGGTCAAAGAGAAAATTCTTCCCCTTTGCCCCATAAAAGTTTGCTTAAAATGAACTGATAAAAGGCAGTTTCACAGGAGAAAAAGACATATAATATTTATTGAACATGTGTAAGCACAGAGAAATCACAGGAGAATGATTACTCAATAAACCACTGAGGGCCATGTGCTTATATACCCTTTTTACATATGGGAAGGGGAGATGCAAGCTGTGGGAGTAAATGATTTTCAGGTGAAAAGGATAAGCCCAAAGAACAATGGTCTAAGAGGAAGTTATTCTGACCTCTGGGAGGAGAAGTGAAAGCAAGGGACAGAACTTCACTGTGAACAAATGTCTTATCATACAGATAAAATTTCTCAGACAACATATTGGGGTTGCACTCAGAAGAATAGATGAAAAGTTGTCTCTTCTCCAGTGACTAAATATTTCCTGGATATTTTATGATATTCCTAGGGTGGAAAGTCTTAAGATGATTGCATCTTTTCGATAAATGTTTTTCAGAGAGTTCCACCTGGTGCTTTCGAGAAGAAAAAGAATCAGAGAGATGAGGGGTAGAAGAAAGATAGAGAAAGACTTTGGTCTGGAGGTTTATTTCTGAGACCTTTCAAATTCCTTTAATTCAAAGAATTCAGCATGCCAAAGTGCCTTTTTTTTTTTTTTTTTTTTTTTTTTTTTTTTTTTTTTTTTGGGGGGGGGGGGGGGGGGGGGGGGGGGGGGGGGGGGGGGGGGTGGGGGGGGGGGGGGGGGCCCGGCGGGGGTAACCTGTGGAGAAATGTCAGATATAGGTGATTGGTG
>CAUYLG010023541.1:0-10588 GCA_963573385.1 Cacajao melanocephalus | reverse complement strand
TTTTTTTTTGTGTCGAAGATCTCGCCTTCCTGGTGTCTAGGCTTCCGCAGCTGCTTCTTCTTGAATAAGCATCAGTAAGATGTTTGGGGATTTTTACATTGCTGATATCAACTTTGCCTGAGGTGGCAATGACAAATTTTTGGTACATTCTTCGTAGAAGAACTCGATTGAGGACCAGAGGTCCAGTCACAAGTAACAAGCCACTAGCCAGTTGCTTCGGGAAAACCACCCTCTTGCCCCTGTGGCATCCAGTGAGGATGATCAGAATGGTCCCGGGGGTAATGCTGGCTCGTAGTTTTCTCACATTCTGACTGAAGGTTTTTTTTTGCCCTGGCTCAACAGCTTTCGAGGCACCTCTTCAGTAGGATAATACCTAGGCATTTTGCGAAGTTTAACCACCCGGGTAACCGCCGTTCTTGTCACCACCAACTGGTTTTATAACAGTTGCAAGAACCTTCTCCTTCTTTTTCTTTTCAACCTTGGATTTAGGGGCTGAGCACTTCCTCTTGTACATGGCCTTTCTGGAATACATGGCGGATCAGAAATACCTGCCAATTCCTCTGACAAAGACACGATTGTGGCTACAATGGGGCTTCCCCTTCTTGGGCTTTTTAGCCTTGAGGTTACCCTTTTTCACTTTGCCACCAGCATTAGCCTTCTTGGCTTCAGGTTTCTTCTCTTTAGTATCTGCCTTCTGAACTTTTTCACCTGCCATCTTGCAAGATGGGAAAGAGAACTTTTTACTTAGATTTTTTTAACCTCATAAAGAATATGACTATTTTCATACTGAAAGAAAGAAGCAATGGATAATTTTGGAAAGAAACTTACTTAAAGACATACCTATCAATTTGCAAATAAATATGCTAAAAGGTCCAAAGAAAATATTCTTGCACCACTTAACCAGATCTGTTTGAAATTAATGCCTTTAGTTTCCCTACCAGTATTTTCATCATTCCATACTGAAATGGCTTTTTCAAAACTAATTTTCTGTTGGGTGAATTTCTTAAAATTCAGAATTTTACTGAAGTTAGAATTTTAGAACTTCATTTTTCACATTTTTTACAATATAAGTGAGGTGGTAGAATAAGGATAGATATATAGAGGACTACTATATTTAGTAAACAACTTCTAAAAATGTTACTTCTTTTTAAGAACGAATATCTTTATGAAATGTTCACCACATGAAATTGTAGGGGAGGAGTTATAGTTAGATAGAGGCATTATAAAAAGAAGTTAGACAGGTGAGTAGTAGGTGTAGTTTTATTGGCCTAAAATGACTGCCTCTTCTGAGAAACAAGTTACTTTCACTTGATTTGAATCAAGTATCAGGGATGAGAAACAAGTAAATCTATTTCGCTAAGAAGATAGCAGATAAATTAATTTACCCAGAGACTGCATGAAGAAAACTATTAATATTTTGTCCATACTAGCACTTTTTTCCAAAGAATCTAAGAATGTTTATAGTGACTATCTTTACTTAGAAACCTTTTTATCTAGAAGGCAGGAACTTAGCCCAAAGTAACTATAACATTATTTGTATCTTTTAATTTGTGTCAAAGTATTAATATTGTAATACTGAATTATCCTTTCTTGGTAGTCAACAAAAGACAGAAAAGAAAAAAAATGCATTTGTATTGTATAATCTGAAATAGGCAAATTTACTCTTATTTGGATTTTTTGGAAGCCTACCAATTTATTGATATCAAATTCAAGAATAAAATATTCTTGGAATATGCGATTTATCATGCAAATCATTCAGTCCAATAAACCAGGGATTAAAAACATTAGGAGCATCTCACATTTTTCTCTTAATGAGTAAATATTTTAACATGGCTCTAAAACCTTCCCTGATTGGTAAATGAGTTTTATAATGTAACATGGATATGTGATACTGCAAGCTTCCTGATCCTACCACTATTTATAGCAGTGGTTCTCAAACTCTGCTGTACGTTAAGAGTCACCTGCAGGTATTTCAACAACTTAACAAATATCTTGAGACTGGACACATATTTACTGCTATATATTTTAACAGTCTCTTACTGGCTAAAATAAGTATTTTGGTTCCCATATCAACAGCTGACAATGGTCTATTCTACCCATATATTATGTTAAGTTAGCACACCTAATACTGAATTCCTCTTCCCTATAAAAAAGTTTCTACTCCTGTTCTGATTCTATTGCTATTGCCACCTATTTTCTATTTTTCTGAGCTAGAATTACCCAAGTCATCTTTGACTCCAGAGTCATTTTCATTCAACTTATTACACAGTAATTTACAAAATCGCATAAATTTTTATTTGCATGCTCTGTAGAATGTTTCCTCCTTTCCATTCCAATTTTTAGTGCTCTAGGTTAGGATCCTAAAGCCATCAATACTAAAGTTACCAATACTTTTCCAACTTCTGTCTTTTCCTCCAGTATCTTTCTCTTTAGAGACATTAAAGACATTAGTTGTCCTTAACTATAATTTTCATCATACCATTTTGTGTATTTGATAATTTGGAAACATTCTGGCCTGAAATCTGAGTTTTTCTAACCTTGTGACACTGAATGTGTAGTATCACTCTTTGGTCCCAGTTTCAAGTACAAAAGTCCAAGTGTTGAGCTAGACAATTGCAAAGTCCACTCTAACATATTGGTTTCAAATTAAATGATCCTAAGAGCTTCCTGGTCTTGCCACTATTTATAGAAGTAGTTTGGCAACTTAGCTGTACATTAAAGAGTCACCTGCTATACTGTAATTTTCCATTTGCCCCCTCCCATAAATGTTTACTCTTCTGTGCTATTCTATGCCCCCTGACCCTGGAGGATAACTTCTACACAGTATGCCATTGAGCTCCCTTGCTCACTGGCTTCTCCTCAGATTTGTCCCATGGAAGGCATGTACGAAAGACATAGGAGAAGGGGAGTTCAGGTATTTTCTCTCCAATTTTTTCCTGTTTGGGAATCACATCTCTGGCAGCAGTTTTGTCCCACTCTGACTCTAGCTCAGGAGGCCTAATAGATTTCAGACGTTACTAATTTTCTGTCTACTTTCTCTTTAAAACTAGGTTTGTTGCATTAACCTTGCCCATATTTTTGCATTTAATCCCTTAATGAGAGTCTCTTCATTTGAACCACTTGTTGGGACTCTGACTGATATATCTAAAGAGATATTTTTGAAATACCAACACTCAGACATCACTCCAGGTCAACAGAATTGAAATCTTGGATGTGGAGCCCAAGTAGAAGTACTTTATAAAAATTCCTCCCGGTAAATTATAAATAAAGTCCAAGCACTTTATATTATCATTCAAGGCCATGTTCAATCTGATATCAACTAATCTTATCAGTTAAGCAAATATCATAGAAAAGAAAAAAACCTCTCACAACAAAATGTGGCTACTTAATAATTTTGCTAGTAAGGAAATGTAAAGAAACATGAGAAAGAAACCTAAACAAGTATAAATAAATGACAAAGTACTTTAATGACAAAGTATAAATAAATGACAAAGCATTACTTACACGCCACACAACAAAGGCTCCCAAAAGGGAGCAATCACCTAAAATGAGGATTATTAAGACAAAGTTTTCTGGAAAGAGATGATTTCGTGTTAATGAAATCTATTAAAAAGGAGAGATCTTTCAAAGAATCATATACTTCTTAGGTATCTCTCATACCCTGAAATGCAAAGAATCTCAAAACATCATTTACACAATTTTCCTGTGAAGTATCTGTCTCTTATTCAATCAGTTGCCAAGAAGTCTCACCCTTGTCTGTTTCATATTCTTTCACTTTCATTGATCACCATTCGTGATCACCTCCTGGCTTCAAGGGAACCTCCCCTCTCAGCTTCCCAAGTAACTGTAGCTGGGACTACAATCATGAACACCATGCCTAGCTATTTTTTTTTTTTTTGATGTATAGATGAGGTATCATTACGTTGCCCAAGCTGGTCTTGAACTCCTAGATTCAAGCAATCTCGCCAGGTGTGAGCCACTACGTCAGGACCATATTGACTTCGTATCATGAGTATCCAAAGGTGAGAAGCCAGTGACTTTGAAGTAAATAAAACACACTTTGATGTCTTTGGTTCCTCTAGTTTTAGCCAGATGTGAAAAAAACCAAAAACTGTGTTCTCTGACCAATTAGTTCCGAGGTCCAAACTATTTAGTGTTTATGTAAGGTTGTGTCCTATGGAAACATATTTCTTCATGCTGCACTTATGGTTTAATCCACATGAAGATTACAAAACCGCATAAATGAGCAGTGAAAAAAGCAAAGCCTTTCTCAGTCAGTCAGAAGGTATGTTTATACTACAATCAAGAAACAAGAGTAGCCTTAGAATGAAACAAAATCTCGGCAGGTATTGCGGGCTTGGAAGGGATTGCATGACTATGTCATTAGAAAACCATATAATTTTTTTTTTCCACTCCTTGAATCCTTTAACAGAAAAATGACTTTTGGCAGAAGGAAGAAGAGTATGTCTTCTAAACACTAAAAAAAAATTCTCTCAGAGGCCTTTCCAAGATGTTTTGGATGGCTCTCTGCCTCTCACTCTCTGGCAGCCTGCTCTCCCATCAGTGTTTGCTGAAGGTCAATAAACCCTGCACAGGTGGGTGCTGTGGAGTGCATGTGTGAGAAAACCTGCTGTTGTTGCGGTAAATGCAGTGTCCACAAATTCATTAGGAATGCATTTGTTCCTGGAAGTGCTAGCTATTCCGGTAACTGGCTGCCGCCAATGTTTTTAACCATATTCTCCACTTTTATGCAGACGTTACAGGGCAGAAAACCAGGCTTCTTTTCTCACTGCCTGCATCAATTTATAATTTGTTACTTGATCGGCTCGTTTTACCTTTCGTCTAATATAAAAGGGCAGTCTGGGACACTGTAGTTATGTCTGGGGCCTCCTTGTTAGACTTGATGATGAAAAGGGGCTCTCTAGGTTAAGGGAATCTCTGAATCTACTTATTCAGCTCTAAAGAAAATATTGGGCATCCGGAAGAGCTGAACAATTATAGGCAGTGTACAAATTAGAGGAAAATAACAACTTCTACCTTCTAGATTTTCTCATGCAAAACAACAGAAAATATAGATATTTTATGATTCCACTGAAACATTAAGAATTATTTTATTGAGGGTTCTTTCTTCTTCTCTTTGAGAAAATGTCCTCATCTTTTCTGAGCAACGCTTTTGTAAGCTAGCCCTTCTGAATGTCAATAATACTAATATACTTGGAGTTTATAAGGAAAAATTGTAAAAAGCAAAAGGAAGCCAGGATTTTTTAAGCTTATACACCAAACAAAACATTGCCACTTTTAACCTGACCTGACTGCCAATCTGAGAGAAGAAAACACTAAACAAAAAATGAAATCACTGCCTTTTTCCCTGAAGACAATTCTGGTCTGGTTTTCTTGAAGTAATGTCCCCTTAAGGGGGTGACAACATTGAACTTCCTGTGATAACAGTAGCTGACACACAAGGCTTCAGCTTACTTGTAACAGGCGTGTTAGAACTCGTGAGAAGTGCGAGGCCCTTCCCTCACAAATGGAACACATCTGTCCAGGAAATACACTTCACTGTGCCAAAATGCTTTTAGTGTATCTGCCCCCTGAGTGCCCTATCAAGCTACAATTCCCTGTCAGCAAGTACCTTGTAATTCCTTTCCTTTTATGTTGATGAAAGTCTTGATCTATTATGCCAATACTGCATAGTTTCCACAGTCTCCCAGAAACTATTACTCAGTAATGTGCATAGGAGATGGTGCTCTGTTACTTAGACAACGAACCTCGGCTAAGAACATCAGCCCTTGAAGAAAAACAGTAGCTAGAGAATCGGACTGCCATACAGCTCACGTTGTACTTTGGGGGTGGAAAGAGGAAGAATAGACCAGTGGTGAGATTAGACACTAGAGAAGATAACGTACTACCTTTAGCAGGAGACAAAAAAAGTGAGTCAAGTAAGGATTTGACTTGCTACGTTCTTCAGCTTAATGGGTTTTGACCATATCCAGTGAGTTAGGGTTAGGATGAGTCAGACCTGGAAGTCCCCCTGGTTCTAATTATAGTGGCAGTAACAACAGAGCTCAGAAAGAAGCCCGAGCAGCCCCTACCCTCATTCTTAAGAAAAGCATAGGAGCCCAGGTGGTCACTATGTTTTCAGTGCCACAGACATTCTGAAGTCCATCATATTCAGTCTCTCCGAAAAGAAAACTGAATCCTAAAGTTCAGGAGCTTTTGGTTTAGCACAGTCAGAGAGAATTCATAAGAAGAGACTAAGGTTAGAGCAACGCTAAGTTCACTGAGACCATAGAAATCAGACAAAATGAACTAGATTCAGATATGTAGTAACCCACTGCAGTTGATTTCTTTTGCTTTTTTCTAGATAAATCAAAATGGCATTAGCTGCTCATTCAGAACGTATTGAATGCTCACCATGTGCCAGTTATTGTGTTGAGTGCTCAGGACAGAGAAAGTAATAACCAGCACACTTGATGCTGCTTACTCTATGCCAGGCAATATTCTAACTTCTTTAAAATGTTGACCCATTCATTCCTCACAACCTAGAGAGGAAGATACTACTAACTCTTTTACCGGTTTTACAGGTGAGGAAACTGATTCAGAGAGGTTAAATAACTTGTTCCAAATTACTGAGCTCTTAGGTGGCACAGCAGTGATTCAAACCAGGCAGCCCAGCTCCTAGACCGAGTTCCTAAACATCATGCTTTCACATTCCATGATGATTAAACACCAACAGAAACACTACTGGGTGAATGGTTGCCAAGGTCACAGGCCATTGATGACAAAACCAAGAGATAATCCATCCACTTCTGAATCAGGCCTCTGAGACAATGCCAAGTGAGAGTGAGAAATGCCCATACACCTTTCCACAGCCCAAACTATGCTAAGCAAAATCCATCCCTTTGAATGTGGCTTTTTTTTTCAGGTTAATCTTTTGTTCTTAAATTATTCCGCAAAAACAAACAAAGACTCACATTCCAAATCCTCAAAATTGATATTTCAGATCTTATATATTATATTCGCAATCCACCCTAATAGAAGATGATATCTTTAAAGGAAGCACTAATGTTTCAGCATTTTCTTCTTTTCTGATAAGAAATCTGCTTTCCTGTAAAAGAACTCAACAGTTGCAAAACTCAAAAGTTGCAGTCCTCAGTGAATATTTCTTAATGAATAATACAGGCTTTGCAATAGACATTTTAGCCTCCATATCCCAGGCTTCTTGAGAGGAGGATAATAAATTCCGTGGCATAGGTATAATTCAGATGTTCAACTCCCTATTCATATGATTGTTTAATATTTATCGACAAGCACTATTTGTTGGAGGCCCAAGCCGGCCAAACATTTAAAGTAATTTCCCCCAGCAGAAACTCCAGTTTATAAAAATAACTTGGCAAATAATTTGTAAGTGATGTTCTTAAGTAATCAGCATGCCATCTAAGGAAATTTTGAAGTTGGTATGCTATTTTAGAGAAAGAGCATACAAAAGTTTCCAATACAATTTATTATGAGACAACGTCGTAGGTGGAAAAATCCTGAATATTATTCTTTGGGTAGATATAACAGATAGAAGAGAACACCATTTAAAACATGTCACTGCAAGAGTGACTTAATTATCCATTTTGGATGCTGAATTGTGTGTTCAAGCTTTATAACTTTTTGGTTAAAACAACCTGCCATTTACAGGTTGTGAGCTATTTTTAGTATAAAAAGAAAGTCAGGTAAAGAATTGTCACCATCTCTGCCATAAAGGAAAATGTGGTCCATTTTCTTTTTGATATGACTGCAATTCTTTTATCTACTTAATTCAATATGTATATATACATATTTATCTAGATATACAGTTATATAATCTGGAGCTATACAGATCAACTACTATATCCAGGGTTCTATTTCAAGCAAAGATGAATAAGGCATACTTACATACCTTAAGAAATTTACAGCTTAGTTATAAAAACATGATACGAAGTACAAGAGTAACTCTTATAAAAGAATTATGTGATAATTAACACTTTATAATGTCAACTATATATTTGAAGAGTTCAAAAAAGGAGCAATCACATCTATTATGAGACACTGAAATGCTTCATGGAGAAAATGCATCTGAGAAGGCTCTGGGTAACAAATGGATAGCAGTAGTCTTGAAAAGGAGGTTCAAGAAAGAAGAATACATACATCTTTATACAAAAAAAAATACTTGCACACACATGTTTATAGCAGCACAATCTGCAATTACAAAATCATGGAAACAACCCAAATGCTTTTCAATCAATGAGTGGATAAAGAAATTGTGGTATACGTACACACACACACACACACACACAATGGAATACTACTCAGTCATAAAAAGGAATGAGTTAATGGCATTTGCAGCTACCACGATGAAATTGGAGAATATTATTCTAAGTGAAGTAACTCAGGAATGGAAAACCAAACCATCATATGTTCTCATTGATATGTGGGAGCTCAACTATGAAGATGCAAAGGGATAAAAATGATGCAATGGACTTTGAGGACTTGGGGGGAAGAGTGGAAGTGGGGTGAGGGATAAAAGACCAAAAATAGGAGGCAGGGTATACTGCTCATGTGATGGGTGCACCAAAATCTTACAAATCACCACTAAAGAATTTACCCATGTAACCAAACACCACCTGTACCCAATAACCTATAGAAGAATAAAAATAAAAATAAAGAAAATAAAGAATAGACCAAGGCACGTACATGAGAAAGAAACAATGCAAAGCCGTTAATCAAGCATGGCATCAATAGGAAAGATAGCAAAGAGATAGCAGAGCCCTATCTGGATTTTCTTGCATCTGTGGTAAACCACAGTAAGGTGAGGAACTCAGAGGTACTAGAAGGACAACAGAAAAAAAATGGGATAAGAGAGAGAGGATCTGTGAGTCAGTGTTAATGAATTTCTAGGTTCTGTTATCTGATTAGATTTAAAACCTGGGTTAAGAACTGTGAGCTCTTCTAGCTGAATTTTCAAGCCTCGATGAGTAGGAGGAGCATCCCAAGAAGAATAATCAAAAGAACGTAAGCCTAACATTAAGCATCAGGCAGTTTAACATGTGTGAGGCTGTTGAGAGGTCCTTTCAAGCTCCCACAGCATATTCACAAAAGAAGATTTGCTGCTTGAATCATGAAAGCAGATACATTTTCTATGACCAGGACCATTACCAAAAATACCCTCCAAAATTTTTTTTGTTTCAGATGAAAGTGCTGCTTAGGTAAATGTGAGCTTTCAAATTGAAGGTGCTACTATTGTTACTTAGATGTGTTCTTCTTACTTGAGAGTGATATTTCCTGTGGCTTGAGTGTTTTCTGATAACGCTAGCAACGTTCTGAGGGCCCCTCGTACAGATTGGAGGGAACAGTCTTCTAGCTAAGGCTGACAAGGCTTATGGCTTTCCAAGTTAAGGTCAGAGAGAGTACAACGTTTTGTCATGCCACTCTCTCCAGAAGGCTCAATGGAGCCGACCACCGTGGCCACTTACTGCTGTCACTGCTCAGTGATTGACAGTTACATTGCTCAATTCTGTACTCTCATTCTAGTTTGTTGTAGTGAAAAATGCAGGTGATTTTGTAACCTGTAGGCTTGGGCTCTAATTCCATTTTAGCCATTTTGGTTACAAGCTCATTTAGTATAGGGTAGGATAATTTTTAATTTAGAAATCTAAGCTTCATCAATTCTACCAAAGATAGCGATTTAATTATGCAAACTTGAATTGTTATTCATTGTTTTTAATCTGTTAATTGACAAATAAAAACTATGTGGTGTAAAACATGATGCTTTTGACATATATATATGTGTGTGTGTGTGTACATATATATAAAATCAATATATTTACCTTACATACTTATTTTTGTGGTGAAAACCCTTAAAATCTTCTCTCTTAGCAATTTTTAAATATACAATATGATATGCACAATACAACTCTTAAACTCATCTCTCCCGTCTAACTGAAATTCTGTTTCCTTTGTCCAATATCTTCCCAATCTCCTACCCCTACTCCCAAGCCTCTGGTAACCACCATTTTACTCCCTGTTTCTGTGAAATCTTATCATTTGCAACAACATGTATGAAATGGAGGACATTATGTTAAATAAAGTAAGCCATGACCCATGGAGCACAAAACAGTTTAACTGAATTTTTGACAACTACTAAATGGATATTCAGGCAGTTACATGAAGTCAGAAGTAGAACCACATACTAGTCTTCCTTCTTTCTTATCCATCTTAATTATTAATAACATTTTCCCAACATACCACTTTGGTAATAGATTTTATGATTCCATTGATTTATTTAAAAATATACATGGGTGCCTATTATGTTCCAAGCAATGTGGTAGGCTCTGAGGACTCACAGGTAATATACACACAGCTTTGGCCTCAAGTGGTTTATTTCTAGGGACAGAGACAGGAACATATACATTTTTGAGAATATGTTTTTGTCCACAGCTTTGAGAAGATATTTATTAGGTCAGCAATGAAGTCTTAAAACAATATAGGTTAACACCTATAAAGCAGAGGCTGTTATAAAGTAGAGGATGTGGAGAAATAGGAACACTTTCACACTGTTGGT
>CAUYLG010023540.1:0-35726 GCA_963573385.1 Cacajao melanocephalus | reverse complement strand
TACACCATGGAATACTATGCAGCCATAAAAAAGGATGGGTTTGTGTCCTTTGTAGGGACATGGATGAACCTGGAAACCATCATTCTCAGCAAACTGACACAAGAACAGAAAATCAAACACTGCATGTTCTCACTCATAGGCAAGTGTTGAACAATGAGAACACTTGGACACAACAAGGGGAGCATCACACACTGGGGTCCATTGTGGGGGGCTACAGGAGGGATAGTGGGAGGGAGGTTTGGGGAGGGATAACATGGGGAGAAATGTCAGGTATAGGTGATGGGGGGATGGCAGCAAAAAACCACCGTGCCATGAATGTATCTATGCAACAATCTTGCATGATCTGCACATGTACCCCAGAATCTAAAGTACAAAAAAAAAAACTTGAAGCAAAAGTATATTATATAAAATAATTTAATTTCACATTTGAAAGAAAACATTTCTCAACTTATTTTAAAATTATTATGTTTTCTTTTTTATTAATTTACTATACTTTTTAAACTTTTATTTTACATTTAGGGGTACATGTGCAGATTTGTTACATAGGTTAACTTATGTCATTGGGGTTTGTTGTGCAGATTATTTCATCACCCAGGTAGTAAGCCTAGTACCCATTAGTTATTTTTCCCTAACCTTCTCTCTCCTTCTACCTTCCACCCTCCATAGACCCTAGTGTGTGCTGTTCCCCTCTATGTGTCCATGTGTTCTCATCAATTATTTTGTGATTTCTTTTTTTCCATGAGTTCATTAGGCCAAGTAGTGTAAGTTATACAACACGTAGGTGTAGATTATTTGACTTGCATTCATTATATGACAGTAAAGATATGTTTAGTTATAGTAACTTTCTAATCTCTATATGTATTACAATTTGGGCTTCAGCAATATTGCTTGCCACATTGCTAAATTCTCTGCATATTTATTGCTAAAAGACCACACACTTGCCTCACCACATAGCAATTTATATCAATACATTTCCCCATTAAACCAACAAAATAATTTTTACATATATTTGTAAATACAGCATTTGAAAACATTGTAGCTCTCTGGTTATAAGATATTTTTGAAAGACAGGTCCACTGTATTTTGAGGATTGGTTCAGCTTTTTGTGTTTTCAAATCCCCGGATAATTATCCCAAAATCAAAACCATAATGAACCTGATCTTTATTCCATTATTCTAATATAGCCTCCTACCTCACAGCCCGAGAAACTCGATGAAAAGGAGAAAGTTACCATTCAGTGAAGGTGATTAGAGCAGCCCCTGTGAATTATTTAAGAGTGAATAAGACAGCAAGTATTTGGTGTTTTTGAAAGAATACTACTGATATGAAAGACAAGAAGGGGCACTGAAAATATTTTGAGACGCAGCCCCCTGCCTTTAGAATTCGTGTTTTCTTCTCATCACAGAGAAGTTAAGTTATATTCTATAATAATGTAACAAAATACTATAATATATTGTATCCATTTTGTATATGCACAAAGAATAATGAACCTTTTTTTTTCTGACAGTATCAAGCCAAAATAACTATTCAATGAGGAAAAATAAGGGAGCGATTCGACACTTCATCCTATCTACTTTATTCTAGCCCTCACAATTACTCCTCTACATGTTTTTTCTTTCCTTTTCGTCCTAATTCTGACTTTCTTTTTCCATCCCTTGTAAATCAAATATGAAAAATTTTAAAAGCAGATATTATCTCTACCTTTCAGGAGCTTAGAACCTCACAGAGTAAACATAAATAATGAAAATAAACTGCAGTGAGGTTTCAGTAAAAGATTATGATAGGGTAAAAGACAGGATAGAAACAAAGTGTCCTGGGAGTAGAGAGGAAGTCACCACCAACTGAGATCTGAAGGGTAAGTCTGAGTCCGATGAAGAGGGAGGGGCTTCTGGGTGAGGAGAGTGTGGGCATTCCAGATACAGAAAGAAATTAAGTGAGGCTTAAAGATAGAGAGAAAACTGTGGCAAAGCCCACCAGCTGTGTGTTACAATTCATTTTGTCTTCTTCCTGGACATTCATCAACACTATTTCCAAGCTTCTTTTTCAATTATGTATTTAGGTGTGGCTTACGACTATTTCCCGTCAATAAAATGTGAGCAGAAATGATGTGTGTAACTTCTGAGCCAAGTCCACCCTCCCTTTCAGATTTGTCAGTTGAGTACCAAAATGTACGTGCAGATGGCAGAGTCACAAGATGGGAAGAATCTCTGTTCCTGAGGCAATGTCAGAAGGCCTGCCAACAGGAACCCTTGATGCACCAATATCGAAACAAGAAGTACACATCCATTGTGTTTAAGCCATTACACATTTGTCCTATCTCAGCTAACACAGGGGCTAAATGGTGGTGGAGACTTGCAGGCTGGATTAAAGAGTTTGATCTTTATTATAAGGGCAATAAGGAACCACTGAAAGGATTTTAACTGGAAAGTGTCGTGTTCAAAAAACTGGTTATCTTCCATAAGCTTTAATGATGACGAATGTGTTTTAAACAATTTAGGTAATTTTTCCCAGACTCTTGCCCCTGTCACATGATGAATAATATATGCATGATTTACTCAAGTACTTTTAGTAAATTATTGTATATGAGACCATAGACCATTTTTTAAAATTGTTGTTTTGTTTTCATTTGTTTGTTTGAGACGGAGTCTTGCTCTGTCACCCAGGCTGGAGTGCAGTGGTATGATCTTGCATCTCTGCAACCTCCACCACCCTGGTTCAAGCAATTCCCCTGCCTCAGCCTCCCAAGTAGCTGGGACTACAGGTGCATGTCACCACCATGTCTGGCTAAATTTTTTACAGTTTTAGTAGAGATGAGGTTTTACCATGTTAGCCAGACTAGTCTCAAACTTCTGACCTCAGGCAATCCCACCTGCCTCGGCCTCCCAAAGTGCTGGGATTTCAGGAGTGAGCCACCACACCCAGCCCCATTGCCCATCTTGATATAGATAATAATCATAAATATCTGGAGTTGAAAGAATATAATAGATAATTTTCTCATAGTCTATTATTTTACAGAAAAGGAAGAAACATACAGGTAAGATGCTCAAAGTCACCAGGGGATAAGAGCAAAGTGTGAGATCAGTAACTACAACCAAGTTCTTTTGCTATCATGCCAAGGCTTTTTACACTTTGCTTAGCTGTTTTAATTTCTTTAGCTCAAGTGCTTGAAACCTATCAGAGTACTCTGGGGACATGAATTAAAGGATTAACCACTAATAAGTTAAAGTTTCGCACTAAAAATAAAGTATCAAGCCATTAAAAGACATAGAGATTATTTTTTTCCATTTCTGTAAAAAATGTCTTTGGTATTTTGATAAAGAATGCATGAAATCTGTGGATCTCTTTGGGTGGTATGGCAATTTTTGCAATATTAATTCATCCAATCTATGAATGCAGTATATCTTTCCATTTATTTGTGTCCTCTTCAATTTTTTCATCAGTGTTTTATAGTTTTCAGTGTAGATCTTTTATGTCATTGCTTAAGGTAAGGCATCTTACTTTTTTGTAGCTATGCAAATGGAATTAAAAAAAAACTTTTTCAAATGGTTCATATTAGCATACAGGATCATAAACGAGTCAGAAAAGCCAAAGCAATCCCGAAAAGAAAGAACAAAGTAGGAGGTATCACACTACTTACTTCAAAATATACTACAAATCTGTAGTAGCCAAAATAGGATGGTACTGGCGTAAAAGTGGATATATAAACCAGAGAAGCAGAATGAGATCCCAGATATGGATTCATACACCTCCAGCCACCGAATTTTTTACAAACATGGAAAGAACATGGCAAGAAGACACTGGCACAAAGATATTCTCTTCAGAAAATGGTACTGGGAAAATTGGATACCCACATGCAGAAGAGTGAGACTAGACCCCTACCTGTCATCATATTCAAAAATCAACTAAAAATGAATTAGACTAAAATGTAAACCCAAGACTGTGAAACTAACAGAACAAAACGTAGGAGAAATGCTTTATGACTTTGTGCTTGGATAATTGACTTGAATGTTCTTACCACAAAGAAATGAAAAATGCTTGTGGTGACAGATATACTAAATATCCTGATTTAATCATTACACAACACATATACATTCTGAAACATCAAACTGTACTCCATAAATATGTACAATTACAATGTGTCGATTTTTAAAAATAATAATTAAGTAAGACATTAATAACAATTAAGGACATAAAAAGCAATTTACAAAAGAAGGATTAAGTTTACTTTATAATTTATTACCTCTGAAAGAATCAAACATCTATTCAAAGCTCAATGAAACTCCCCCAAAAAAGACATGAAGGAAACTTAAATGCATATTACTAAGTGAAGAAAGTCAATCTGAAAAGGCTACGTACTCTGTGATTCCAACTATCTGACATTCTGGAAAAGGCAAAACTATGGAGACCCTAAAAATGATCAGTTGTTGCTGAGGGGGGAGGTAAAGGAGGGAAGACTAGGTGAAGCATAGGGGATCTTAGGTCACTGAAACTACTCTCTATGATACTATACTGGTAAATGGTAAATACATGTCATTATACCTCTGTACACTGCCAAGAGTGAATGATAATGATGTGTCAATGTAGGCTCACCAGTTATAACAAATGTACTACTCTTGTGGGAGATATTGATAATGTGGAGGTTATGTATATATATGGGCAGTTAGCATATGGAAAGTCTCTGTATTTTCTTCCAATTTTTGCTTTGAATATAAAACTGCTCTAACAAATAAAGTCTATTTTCTAAAATGTTACAATTTTGGCAATAGCATTGTATTTATAAATTTGGAAATGTTTATATAATTTTAAGAATATAGAAATACAATGTATTATTTTTTCTACCTTTAATTGATACTTCATTGAACTAAAATGAATGAAATATTTTTACGCCTTACATCTCCTTACAAACAACGTCTCTATAGAAGTTAAAAAAAATATTTTGATGACCATCTTCTATCTTTGTCTTTAAAATGTTATGTCTTCATAATCTGACTCTTCCTGTACATCTTTTTCAGGACTCATTTCCTAGTCTTAAAGGGAATTGCCACAGCCCCTAAGTGTTACTTTATTGCCATTTGTAGAATACCTGATGAGATTGTATTGACTTAGACTGGCATTTTGCCTGTGCTGCCAAATAATAAGAGATAAAAGGCACTCTGTTGAGGAAGTTGCTTTTTAATTTTCCTGGAGCAACTAAAAGCCATGGCTGTTACTGGAAATAAAGATAGAAATATATCCATCCACAAATATAAGAGAGTTGAATATATCAAATAAAAATGAAGGAACATTAGAGTAGCTCACAGATCAGTAAATGAGAAACTATAATAAAGCATATGATGGCACATATTAAGAAAGTATTAGCCAGTTTGGACATTTTCCTGCCATTGATATTAATTTGGTGTCAATTCAGATCCAAGGATGAAAAACCATCTCATTCTCTAATGGTAAAATGGAAATTAATGGAAATAATATGTGTAACGTGTTAAAACTTCTCAATAGCACAGTTACACTTAGCTCTTTATCCTCTAATCTCATAACACAAGAGTATAATCCATAATTAATTATAAATAAATGAATCAGTCTAAATATGTATATACATATAGCTTATAACCAAAAGCACCAGTAAAGGTGGATATTCCATTAACATGTAGAAATCGTTTCAAAATAAACTTGAAATAACAAGTGATTCTAGTCTTTATCATTGTATGGCTCATGTTGATAGGTTCAAGAATAGGTTATGCCCATCTGCACATTGTACATGCTTTTACAAATGAACATTCAATATATTAGGAATGACAAACATATTAATAATATATATGACAGTCAAATCTAACAAAACAGGAGATTGACCAAGGATAAGAGGTATAGGAATTGCAGAAAGAGAACCATCCCATGTAATTCTAACTTTAGGGGAGAAAGCTGTCAATGCTTCATTTTCCTTGTCTGTAAAATGGTCACGATCATAATTATCTTACAAGTTTCATGTGACAATTAGAAATTTTACACACCCACATACAACACATGATGTCTGGCATTGTATCTAGTAGGTATCTAAAACATGTTAGACTAATTATCATTATTAATATTATTTTTGGATTACTATTATTATCACTTTAAGCTTCACAGATCAAAGTTCTCAGTCAGTTCATCAATGCACTTTTTCTTTCAGAATAAATGATAAATGATGATATGAATATTTAACTGAAAGATTACTACTTGAAGAGATGCACATTTTCTAATTATATACTATGTACACACACATATAGTCATTACTTTAGGTAGAATAATATATATATTTTATTCTATTAGGATTAAAATAAATGATATGCTACAGAAGTATGGTTACCAATTACTTGCTTAAGGAAAAAGATAATTTGCCACAGCTGTTATCTGAAGTTTCAAAACTTTTGTGAAAGCTGTATGAAAGTGTTCATTTAACACCAATGAATAAAAGGTAGTTAACTTAAAAAAAAAAACAAAACACTTCAAGCATATTATTTCATGGTGGCCCTGGAGAGTATTGGACAGAAAGTTCAGGATAAACTATAAAAAGCAGTGTGAAGAGAGGGGGCTGGTGAAAAGGGCCAAGGAGCTCTGGGGCCATGTGAATCCATGTGGAAAAATGATCGGTGCTGGAGAAGGTTAAATTCTTAGTCCCTGAAGTCTCACTGCTGTGGCTACAGCCCAAGAAAGTTAATGAAAGAAAGGCGCACTGACAACTCCTGCTGCTTCGACAGGAGCTTACCACCTCATTACTGGCCAGATTCTTACAACCAAAAGAAAAGAATACTTCTGCCAAGAAAAAGAGTAAGAGCTAGAGTGAGAGAGTCATCCAAGCAAAGCATTGCTGATATTGGGCAAGGATCAAAGTAATATCAAACAAAGGGAACTGGACAATAAATAGCTGAGCCAAAAGCTATGACCAAAGACTAGACAAGTATCCAAACCCTAGGCAGGAGACATGGAAAGGACAGTTAAATCTCAGTCCCCCCTGCAATACAGGAAAAAGTAAATGAAGTGACACCATCTGCTCACTTTCCCAAAAGAGAGAGTTTCAACTCTTCATGGTTAGCAAGGCAAACATTTTCAGAAGCATTATTCTAATTACAAATGATTAGAAATGATTCCTAGAAGTGAAGACTTAACTCACAGTGTGCCTGATTAATGAATGTTTTCTGTACATCCCACTGCACTTTGAGCTTACTTTGAAAGCACTGGCTAGAGACAGTTTCTGAGGCTTTGAAATTATCCTCTTAAAGATAATAGGATGCTACACTTTTTCTCTCTGTTTCTCTAAGCATACAAAAACATGATTTTTTTCCCCTAAAGCACAATAGAAAATCACAGTGTTCTTTCAAGACTAGTAAATGCAGTTTTTGTTTCAGGTTTGGGGAAGGGGGTGTTGGTGTGTGTGTGTGAGTGTGTGTGTGTTTGTATACAAAACTAGACATGTGAGGGGGATACAGATTCACTAAAATTAAATGTTAAAACATAAAATTAAATATATATAGTAATATCTTCCATGAAGATATATTTCTTGCTGTATATTTAGATATTTAACTCCTAGTATCATCTCTGTTTAAAAAGTAAATCATCACTATACCACATTAAAAACTGACAATACCAAGTGTTGGTGGAGAAATGGAGCAAACAGAACTCTCATACATAGCTGGTGGATGTAAATTAAGAAGGCTGTTTGATAGTATCTAGCAAATCTGAACCTAAACCCTCTCTGCCCCAGCAATTACATAATTCAAACACATATGTATATGTGCATCAAAAGACATGAACTAGAATGTTTTTAGCATTATTAGCCAAACTGGAGACAATGTCAACAGAAGACTGGATAAATGAACTGTGATTTAGTCTCACAATATAATACTGCACAGCATGGGTTGGATCTGGCCCATCACCTGCTATTGTAAATAAAGTTTTATTAGAAAACAGACTTGTTTATTAACTTACATATTATCTAGAGTTGCTCTCATATTATAATATGCTACAAGGGCAGTGTTAAGGAGTTGTGATAGAGACCATAAAGTTCCCAAAACATAAATATTTACAATTATTTACTTGTTATAGGAAAATTTTTCTGACTGCTGCTCTCCAACAAAAAACATAATCAGTTACCATTATAGTCAACAACAAGGATAATCCTCACAAACAAAAGATTGGGTAAAAACAGCCAGATATCATAGTGAACTTACTGTTGGATTTCATTTATATAAATTTCAAAATCATACAAAGTTAATATATGGTAATGGATGTCAAAAAATGATTATATTTGTCAGGAAATTAAGGTCTAGAAGGGGTATGAGGTACTTTCTAGGACTGCCTCTATATGAATAATGGCTTCATGATTGTTTATTTGTGAAAAATGACTTATAACTTGTGGACTTTCCTGTATATTTCAAAAACTTTGCTTAGAAAATAAAAAAAAATTAATCAATAGTAAAAATGAAGGCAATTTCAATTTTGTTGACAGTTACTTAAGATATTTTCAAGATTTTACCTGTCTCTCTCAAGTGTTGTTTCTACTAATGATAGAAAATAAATGTTAAATAACAACAAGAAAATATAAACCCATAGATATTAAATACAAAGCTTATTTTAAAGTTGGGACTTGTAAACTGAAAATGAGCAACTTACAATGAGTTCCTCCTTACCTTTATACAACCAAAATATATAGATGCTACTTTTTGCCTACAAATAATTTTTGAAGTTTTCTAAAACACCATAGAAAATAACCCCAAAGTTGTTAAGGCACTACATTTCCTACAAGAAAACACTTAAACAGCAAAAGCAACAAGTTGTTTTTGAGTTTCTTTTATTGATATTTGCTTTACCATATGTCATTTAGAATATTTAAAGCTATTTAAAATTTATTTTCTTTCTCAGATTTAATTAAAAGAAATCTTTTAATTTATTAATACTAATTATGTACTTTTCCTCTTCTCATTGACTAGGTGAGTAGAACTAAATAAAGTACATGATATTTCTAACTTGCATTATTAGAAATTCCAATGTTATCTAGAATTATTTATCTGTTTAAATTATGAAGTAACACAGGTATAATCAAGGATGATGAATCATATTTGGAAATCCATATGAACTGCTTCCATTTGTGCCCTCCCTCTCTCACTTCTCTTTCCTCTTTATCATTGAATCTCTAATATTACTGAATAAATGTCCCTTAAAATATAGCAGAAGCAACTAGAAAATTTTTTTAAGGAATACAAAAATCAAATGATAAATTCTTTAATCAATTTCAATGTGAAGAGAACGTTAGAAAAGCAACTCATAGCTGCAGACATATATCTGCTTTTCTGAGATTGACTTGGTTTATTTGTTCTTAACTTTTAAAAAAATACATGGACTATAAATATAATTTCTGTATATAAGTAGTGAAATTGAAAAGTGAAATTCAATGTTGTAAACCCTTGAAAAACCATGAGTTCTTCTTAAAAAAAGGTATTCTGATACTAGATTGTTTAATGAACCAATAGCAAATCAGAAAGAAAATAAAGTAATTATCAATATTGTGGAGGCAGAGTACCTAGATTTATGGCTGGAAGGATTTAGGACAGCTAGAAAGTTGCAAGTACTTCTGCATCATCAGAATAAGTACATACACCCACAGCAGCAGATATTCAAACACAAAAAACTCCTGAATGCCACATAGACTTTGAACCTTGCAGATTGTCCATGTTTTCTTTTTCTCACTCCCCTAGAAAAGAACTCACATTTTTAAAATTGAGTTCTAAGCCTTCCCTTTTGTAAATACTCTCTGTTATAATTTGCTCTCCTAACTATAAGTTTCAAGAAAGAAGAGATAACATGTGTTTGCTCAATATTATGTTTCCAAGACCTGGCATGGTATCTAAAACATAGCAGAAGATCAATAAATAATTATTATATGAAAATAAATTAATGAATGAATGAAGACAGATAAAATCAACCCTAAATAACTGCAGATGAGAAACACTTAAAAAAATATATAATCAACCACAAGTGAAATAAACAACAAGGACAGGAAAAAGGAAGTCTTGAGTTGCAGATCTTGTTTATTCATCTTAAACCAAAGTTAAATTCAATTAGAAAAATTAAGACAATAATGTTAGCAATAGCTGTTTCAAGATAATAAAGTTAAGAGCAATCAATGTTCTTTATATTTGTAGTTGTCTATCAAATATTCTACAATAAGATTTATTATTTTAGATTCAGAAAAAGTGAAAATAAAGAAAACAAAACATCTGTTTTAACTAACATTTGCTTACTGTCTAGTATATACTAGGCATTGCCCAGATGTGTAGATGTAAATACAAGAAAAACAAGGTCCCCACCATTAAGTACTCGGATTTCTGCAGAAGACAGACAGTAAGATGAATCATTATAAGCAGTATAATGAGTGCTACAATCAGTATGTTCATTAATCACTAGATAGAAAGTAATCATCTGTGCATATGTATAGCAGAGTAGAGAGGCCTGAGAAGATTCACAAAGTGGGTGACCTGTAAACTGTTTTCTTTTAGATTATATTTAAAGGAATTACTAAACGAACCATTATTTTCAGTCATACTGATCTTAAAACCACTCCATTACAGATTTTAGTAAAATTATGAGAGCTTAAGAACATAACTATAAATAAACTAACCATTTATAATTTAAGTAATAATCACCATCATGAAGCTAGAAAAGTACTAAAGATCGAAAGTATTTGTAGATGAAGAAGAAAATGGATTTCCTTTTTTTTTCAGAAAACATCAATTTAAATAAAAATAAATGAGCTTTTATAAGTGAGTAGCTTCAAAATATTTTTCTTTCAGAAAATGATATTTTTTTTCTTTAGTGATCTCTTATAATGAAACAGTCTGATAATCTCACAACTTTGCCAGAATCAGATGAAACTAAGAGGTAAATGTTGCATTTGTTCATTCAAATAAAACCAGTAAAACAGAATGAGGGGAAGAAATCAACCTATACAATAGGTTGTATTTGCCCTGTTTGTATATATGGGTTTTTTTTTTTTTAGTCCCAGAATAGTGGGTTAGTTCAGAATCATACTTATCTCCTCTTCCTCTTCTGGAATCTTTGAAATCGGTGGGAGCTACACACACACACACGCGCGCGCACACACACACACACACACACACACACACACAAAGAGATTGAGTATGAGAGGAATAAAAGACATCAGCCTTTTGAAGCCAAAATTATATTCATAACAATGCCCATTTTAAATATACTCAGTTTGATAGAGTAACCTTTTTGAACATTTAACTGGTTAATGAGTTAGGAGACTCCTGATTTTAGGCAGTGACTTTCTACTTTTTTAAGTGCTTAAATAGAAAAATCTTTAAAAGGCAATAAGATGGAGTCCTCATTGCTCAACTGATTAAAAATAATGTTTAATATTTATTAAGTATATAAAAGCTGTGGCTATCCAATATAATAAAGCAATCAAGTCATCTTCCCCAAGGAGCCTATAATTGAAATGTGTCTAGTCTTACTTTCAGAACATCCTGAGTGATTAAAGTTTAAATAGCTATGAATTAGAGTTTTTTGAGAATGAAAAGTCTTCAGTGGCAGGGAGTGTTTTGGAAAGATTACCCTCTCTAAATTTATTTGGAAGGTATTGGGTACCTTCGTTATCATGTATGCCACCACATGAGGCATCTGCAAGATGTTTACCGGATAATCTATACTACATAGCAGGTGTATGTTATCAGATATATTAATGGAAAAATCATGAATAGTGTGAGACAAGAGATTTTAAGGGGGATGAACTGCATAATTATGTACTTATTCTATAGAACCTAAAATAAAATAGATTAAAACTAAATAAATAAAATAATACACATAACATTATCTACCTAACCTAAGGGTAAAGATAGTATAATAAAAAGACATGGGTTCATTCTTCCAGATTCAACTATAAATTAAACTTTTCTATCAGATATACTACCAAAACATTTTTATTGAGACATTATGTGATTTGCAAATGAACCATATTCCCCAGCTTTCCTGCTGGTAACAGATTTTCCAAGATGTGTTTAGTAATGTGAATTCCCATGAAGAATACTTACAGTAATCTGCGACATAGAGTAAACATCTACTATGAACTCTTACTTTAGTTGCCTATTAGAAGAGAACCATTATTAGGCTTCTGCTCTTCAGAATTTCATGAAGAACAGGTTCTTCTATTACTCCAGAATTTCATGAAAAACAGGTGTTTCTGTAATACTTCTAATACAATATTACCATAGTCTCCTCTCCCTAGACTTAGAAGAATGAGCCAGAGGCCTGTACATAACCATATGTCATAAAATGCATTTAAAATTTTTTTTTAAAAAATAACTGCCATTTTTTTCAGTGAATTGAAAAATCAACATGCAACAAGAGTGAAAATAAGAAATTTAGGAACAAAGTATTAAGACCTGTGCCAGAATTGTAGTTTTTTTTTAAAAAGTGAATTAGCTGTCACATTCCAGAAAAATGTACATAAAGTAAACTAATCTCTAGGCAGTCAGTGAGTCTTGAGGAAAGTCCCCCTCCCACTCTGCTCCATGCACCAAGGGAACCATCGGTCCAGATCTGCATTCAACAGGGACTCATCTGCTCTCCTTTTACTCCACTAGTCTCCATCATTGCTAAGGGGACTACAAAAAGACATTGTAAGGTAAGGTCATTTATTAGCTACTTCCATTTCTAGTTCTTTTTATTTTATCACAGACACATATAATTACAAACATTGTGCTTTGTGGGTTTTTAAAGTAATCTACAGAATAAGCTTTATAATTACTAACTTGAAATAGTAACCTTTATCACAGTTGCATCCATAATCATGATACACAGCATCTTAATGTAATTTCTCTGCCCCAATCTCTTGGCTTCACACTAACCTCAGGTTCCATTTATTACGCAACTGCTATGTGACAAGTATGAGTATAGAGGTATGAGAATGTAGGCTTATGGAGCTTGTGTTCTTTATGGGGAGATACAGAAGATAAGTAAATGTATAAATAAATATTTTGTGATAGGAACTCTGAAGGTAACAAAACTGGGTGGTGCTATTCAGCATAGAGAGTATTTGAGTTGGGAGGAGA
Organism: Cacajao melanocephalus; assembly: GCA_963573385.1. Taxonomy (NCBI): domain Eukaryota; kingdom Metazoa; phylum Chordata; class Mammalia; order Primates; family Pitheciidae; genus Cacajao; species Cacajao melanocephalus. Next base: position 22,623 of record CAUYLG010023540.1, on the reverse strand, counting down.
CAAAGGCACTCCTCAGACTAAAGCAATAGAAAAGCCTCCTTGGAATGCAAAAATGAGCTGTTGCCTAAATGATGAGAGGAGGTACTTATGGGCTGATCTAGCCAAGATGGGGGCAGAGAGGAAATCTGAGTGTGTCATTCCATTTTCACACTACTGATAAAGACATACTCTAGAATAGGAAGAAAAAGAGGTTTAATGGACTTACAATTCCACATGGCTGGGGAGGCCTCACAAACAGCAGAAGACAAGAAGGAGCAAATAACATCTTACATGGATGGCAGCAGGCAAAGAGAGAGAGCTTGTGCAGGGGAAGTCCTCTTTTTAAAACCATCAGATCTCATGGGACTTATTCACTATCATGAGAACAGCATGGGAAAGACCTGCCTCCATGATTCAATTACCTTTCCCTGGGTCCTTCCCACAACACAGGAGAATTCAAGATGAGATTTGAGTAGGGACACAGCCAAATCAAATCAATGAGAAACCCCTGGGGCAGAACCATGCTTAGTATGACCTAAGGATAGACAGGCAGCCAGTGAGTGCAGCGAGCACAAGAAAGCTTGGCATGAGATTTAAAGGGGAGAGAGAAAGGTTACAGAGAAATTATGCAGGGTTTTTAGGCCTGAAATTCAAAATGTGATGAAGTTATTGATGGATTCTATGCTCATGTATGGTATTATGTAACTCATCTGTCTGACTGAATGTGCAGAATAGATTATAAACAGGGCCCAGTATGGAAGATGAGGGTAATTAAGAGGCTCTGGAGAGGTCTAGGTGTCTAGGTGACCCATGTTGGAGGTTTATACTGAGGACAACAGTGAAAATGGATGAGGTGCATCCAAGTTATTGGTTAAAGAAAATCCTTTTTCTTTTTTTTAAGGCTTTCATAGATCCCAAAACATTTGCCTCCTTTTTGCAAGTGTTGATGGTAATAAAGAAGAAAAGCAACTATTAAACAGCAAGGAAATACACAGTATGTTTTATTTGTCTAAAAAAAATTATGTTTGAGTTAAGCAGTCTGTAAATTTTTATCCTTTCTTCCTTGTAATACTGTGAGATATTAAGGAGTATTAATTTTAGAGATGGATTTTTTTTTATTTAAAAATTCTAGTAATTATAGATTTTTGGTCTAATTTTCACTTGGTGAAACACAATTTCTCCAAAAAACAACAATATAAAAGAAAAATTAAGCAAACACACACACAAACAGAGAGAGAGACAGAAAGTTGTGGCCCACATTTTTATTCCTATGTCATGAAAGAACCATTATATAACTTGTAATTTATGTCTATGTGGGCTTGAAAAATTGAACATTAATTCTTTAGATGAAAAAAATCTAAAAGTTATTATTTTGGAGATACTGGTGTTTGTGAACATTCGGCCCTTCCATTTATTTTCATAAATTCAAAGAAAATATTTTAGCAAGAAAATTAAATTAAAACATAACCATTTATAAATAAATATTCTACAAAGAATTCAAGGTGCGACATGTTCCAAGACTAAACTTTAAACAACTTTGTCATTACAAAGCTGACTTTGCTAAATCCAAACCCTTGTTCTCTATCTTCTGTGAACTGAATAAATGAAAGACATATTTAGCAGTGTCTGTAGCAATAATATTCTCATGCTCTCAAGAAACCAAGTATAGTAATATATGAAAACAAGCAAAGCAATAGAGTAATGAATACTTGGTGGAAAAAGGAATCAACTACTCCAAAAAAGCTAGAATAAGAAGATAGGAGTCTCTTGTATTCAGTTTATGAAAAGATATAAGATGAACAAAGTGCTCCCTGAGTGCCTTGAATTAAAATCATGAAAACAAACCATTTATATGTAAAAAGCAAAAATAAGTATGTGTCCTAGAATAAACTTAAATTCAACTATAAATAAAATTTTCTCTCCATTTTTGTATTACATACTCATTTTATTACACACTATCTTTTCTTACACTCTTTATACATTCTAACTTGGAAATAGGAGAAAAAGTATGGAAACATGATAGGCAAAATCCTAGAGAATTTAGAAAGTTTTCATTTGAAGAGATAAATAGCAACAAAAGATGTTATAAGAGTAAATGATCATCTTGCAAACTAATCTTAAAGATAGCAGGCACTCATCAGTAGCTTTTGCCACCAAGAGAGCTAATATTATCTGTGATGGTAAAGCTTACTGGGATTTCGCTAAAGGAACACAGTTAGGACTTGTTCCTAGCAAAATGCAGTATGCTCTGTGAAAGGTAGGGGTCCCTCCAAAGGGGATTATATCCTGCCAAAAAGCTCATTTGTATGAGCTTTCCCCCCTCCCAGGCTCCCCAGCAACTCTCTCCTTTGCTTGGCACCATACAACAGCATCACGTGACTTTTTGGATTGGCTGATTGAGTTTAATCAACATACAGCCTTGGCAGTGGCAATTATCCTGGCAGTGTCAGAAGCCAGGAAACATATACCAGTAAATGGATCTCATTTTAATCACTGTACATAGGGTTTGCTTGATTTATCCCATATCATACCAAGCTCTAATGTGGCAGCCAAACTCTGTACTCAGTTGCCATGCTCAACAAAATGGTTAATGTTAAACTTCGATTACCTTGCCAATATATAGTTTTCTATGGGTGCCTTTTCCTTTGTAATTTTTTTTCCGTCATTTTTGTTTTCTTCCCACTTAAGTTTCATTAATAAGGTTGAACCCCCTCAATTTTGTTCAATTACTAGAAACTATGTAGGAATAAAGGTATTTCTGTTTGAACCACAAACTACTTTTAACAAAATTTTAAAATAGAAACTAAAAATTATTATTCCCAAAAAGATAAGTATAGTTTCTTGCTTTGTTAACTTTTCATGTAATCTGATTTCTTTTGAAAATTGTGGCTGGAAGTTTTCATTGAGCCCCTTGGTGTCTCAGTAAGTGCCTGAACAAAGATTTAAAAAAGAAACGTCACATTGTTACTTATACTGTCATGATCTGTTCAATGTGTCCACTTGGCAAGGTTACAGTCCACAGTTATTTAATAAACCATTAATCTATATGTTTCTGTGAAGGCATTTTGTAGGTGTGATTAAAGACTATAGTCAGTTAACTTTAAGATGATCTTAGATAATATGTGTGGCTTGATTCAATTAATTGAAAGCTCAGAATCATCACCAAGCTTCTCTCAAGAAGAAGAAATTCCACCTGTGAACAGCAGCTTCACTTGATGTCCAAGAGCTCTAGCCTCTCCTACCTGAGGGCCTGTCTTATGGATTTCAGACTTGCCTATCCAGCCGCCGAAATTACATAACCCAATTCCTTATAATAAGTCTCTTTTTATATGTTATATGGTTTCTACTTCTCTGGTTGAGCCTTGGTTGACATGGATTTGGGTAACTAGAAGTGAGTTACTACTATAATGAATACATAAAATGCAAAGTAACTTTGAAATTGGGCAATGAGAACATGTTGGAATAATTTTGAGCAACATAATTTTTAAACACTACCTAAATTTTCTTAAACATACTATTAGAAGACATACAGATATCAATAACTCTGTCGATCAATTACTCAGAAGAAAATGAGGAGCATGGAAGATAAAAGCTAAATCACCTTAGAGAATATCTAAATTGTCATGAACAGACTTGTAATAAATATATGTATATTATAGGTACTCCTGGTGAAGGCTCAAGAGAAAATGAGAGATATTAAAAACTAGAGGAAAGGAGATTCTCATTATATAGTACCAGTAATCTTAGCAGAATTGTGTCCTGAATTGACATGGAAAGCAGACCTTAAAAATAATGAAATTAGACACTTAGCTGAGGAAATTTCCAAGCAAAGTATTGAAATTGTGACCTAGTTTTCTTTTGCTGCTTATTATAAAAGGCAAGAGCAAAGAGCTGAATTGAGAAAAGATGTGTTAAACACAAAGAAACTAGGCCTTGATGATTTAAAAAATTATCGATCTACCAAAATTTCAAAAGACCCTATAATTAAGAGATTTGTCATTGTAAATGAAAGTTCTAGAAGAAAAAAAAATCAAGAATATGGCCAGGCAACCTTTAGATAATACCTTAGGAAGATTAAAAAGCTAAGTATTTAGTCACACAAGGGCTCCTTGAAAAGAATATGTGTGACTTATGGATTCCCTCAGTCAATTGGGCAGAAGCAAAAAATAGAGATGGGATCATTCAGAAAAGATCTGTGGAAAAGATTGTTGTCTACTGGAGTGATTCCCCATGACATACATAGAAAACTCCAAAAATTCTTGAGAATTTTTATACCAGGAGGAATACTGCTAGCTTAAACTGAAAGAAAGAGAGAGAGGATAAAATGAAAGAAGTCTTTCTGACCCCCAAAATTCTGCAGGCAGGAAATAGGCTGATAAAAACCACTGAGCAGCAAACCCAGGATATCTTCATAAAAAAGAAATGATGACTCACAGGGTAGATCTTCAAGGGAAGAGGATGAAGCCCCAAACTGCAGGGGCTGGAACTACAAACCACAGACCATCATTCCCAGAACTTAAAATTAATATAGTTTACCTGGCTAGATTTAAAAACTGTTTGGTATTGATGACTCATTTTTTTCTTATAGTTTCACCTTCTTTGAGAAGGAATGTCTATAACTACTCCTCTATGCCAGTCTCACTATTGTATTTTGAGAGTAAATATCTTGTTGTCTAGTTTCACAGGTCTACAAATTGAGAGGAATTTTGTGTCAGAATCCAATATACTCACACCAAACTTAAATTATTTTAATGATAATAAAATTTGGGACTTCTGTGCTGATGAGATTTAGGACTTTGAGTTGATGCTATAATGGGTTGTGATTTTATGTACCTTAGAACAGAGTGAACATATTTTGCATGGGAGATAAGCTTTAATTTGGTGAGTACAAAAGATAAACTGTGCTAAGCAAAATAATCACTCCCCAAATGCATCCTAATCACTGGAAGCTGTGATTATGTTATTTTATATGGCAAAAGATATTTCACAGTTGTGATTAAGTTGAGGACTTCAGGACACATGTATTAGCTTGGATTATCTGGGTGGGCCCAATATATTCACAAGGGTCCTTAAATGAGGAAAGAGAGAGAAAAGAGTCAGAAGGAGATACGTCCATGGAAGAGGTCAAAGTGATACCATATGAGAGATGTGAAAAGGATTTAATTCAGCTTTTCTAGCTTTAAAGATAGAAGGAGTGTACAAGTTTAAAAAATGTTGGCAAATGGAAGCTAGAAAAGGCAAAGAAAGAGACCCTACACAGAGACTACAAAAAAAAATTTAGTCCTGTTCTAAAACATTTATTTTACCCTGGTGAGACTAACATCAGACTTTTGACCTACAGAACGGTAAGATAATAAAGTTGTGTTGCTTAGGTGTGGCAAAAGTCTATACTGATTTATCACCCATGGCTAATTGTTTGGCTGTAAAGTCAGGTACTTAAAAAGAAACACAATCTCAAATTTGGTTACAAGGTCTTGGAGAGAGGTATGTGAATAGAACTCTCTTAACGGCTATGGAATGTAAAGATATTTGTGTTTCATAGGAATGCTTACTGAACTGTGATCTCAGCAGACAATGCTGCTGTTAATACATAGTTTGTAAGATAGACCGTTCTGTGGATACCAATGAGCCTTTTTCCCCACATATTTCTCCAGTTTCACACAGGGTTCATGAACAAAGTGGTCATAGTTGCAAGGATGGATATTATGCATGGTCTCAGCAATACAGACTTGCACTTATCAAATATCGCATGGCTAACATCATGTTTAAGTGCCCAATCAGCATCATCAGAGACCAACACTGAGTCTCTCATATGACACCATCCACTAGTATGATCAACCAGCTGATAAGCTGATTATATCAGACCATTTTCATTCTGGAAGAAGCAGCATTTTTTTTCTTACTAAAATAGACCCTTAATCTGGATATGGATTTGCCTTCTCTGCCACAATGCTTCCACTAAAACTACCATCTATAGATTTATAGAATGCCTTTCTGCTGTTACGTTATTTTACATACAATTGCTTGTGATCAGAGAACTCACTTCATAGCAAATGGAGTTCAACAATGGGCCCAGGATCATGGAATCAACTAGTCTTACCATCTTCTCTACTATTTTGAAGCAGCTGCTTTGACAGAGTAGTGGAATGGCTTTCTGAAGGCACAGTTACAGTGTCAACTCTGTGGCAATGTGGCAATTAGTTTGAGCTAGGACAAGTTCCAGGCTTCTGTATATGCTTTCAATTAGCATCCAATACATGATTCTCTTTCGTCCATAGCCAAGTTTCTCAGTCTGTTTTGTGTTGTTATAATAAAAAGCCACAACTGAATAATTTTATAATGAGCAGAAATGTATTGACTCATAGTTCTGAAGACTGGAAAGTCTAAGATTAAGAGGCCAGCATGTGATGAGGGTCATCTTGCTGCATCATCCCACGATGAAAGGAAAAAGGGAGGGTGAAAGAGAGAGTAAAAGGGGGTCAAATTTCTCCTTTTATAACAAACCTATTCCTGTGCTAACAGTATTAATTTGTTCACTCTGCACACATGGTCTAACCACCTCTCATTAGCTGCAACCTCCCAACACTGTTACCTTGGGAATGATGTTTTCAACACATGCTTTTTAGGAGACACATTTAGACTATACCTCCATGATTCACATGTCCAGGAATCAAAAAAAATAAATGGAAGTGGCACTACTCACTATTACCCATAGTGATCCATTGGCAAATATTTTGGCTTCCTAGCCCTAAACTTTATGCTTTGCTGGTATAGAAGTCTTAGTTCCAAAGGGAAAATGCTTCTGCCAGGAGACAAAATATGATATTATTGATATTGTCAGAAAGCCACTTTGGAGTCCTCATGTTTCTAAATCAGTATGCCAAAAAGTGGGGCACTCTCCTGGCTGCTGTACAGAGGAAATTGGGTTGCTACCATACAATGAAGTTCATGGAAGTATTTGTTTGAAATACAGGAGATACCTTAGGGCTTCTCTTATTCCAACCATGTCCTGTAATTAAATTCAATAGAAAACTAAAACAACCCAATATAGGCAGGACTGCTAATGGCCCAGATCCTTTAGGAATAAAAATTTGGGTCCCCAGTGAGCAAAGAACTATGATCTGATGAGCTCTTGCTGATGGCAATGGGAATATGGAATAGGTAACTGAAGAAGATAATTATAATCACCTGGTGTGACAACACAACTAGATGAAAAAACAAAGATTTTATTATGAGTATATCTTCCTTATTTTCTTACAAATGTTTGTGTATGTATTATTCCAACTTTTTCTTTCAACCTCCTGTTCCTTCATTATCTATATAGAATGTTTGAAAAAGCTAACTTTCAACTTTCTCCACAATATTTAAGTTGCAATATATCAAAGAAAAAAGAATGAATATTCTTAAAAGATGTGACACCCTCTTTTAAGGCAAGGGTTAACTTGTTTGGGTTGTACCCAAGATAGTTTCATCATGTTGGGCAGAAATATGACTTTGTTATTGTCTCTCTCTGAAGATTAAATAAAGTTTAAGATATATTTTAAGGAGATGAGTGCCAAGTTGACAAGGAGTAGACTGTGATGGGCTTTTTGGTGGGTCTGCTTGACTAGCCCACTGTCACTAGTTATTCAGTCAATACAGGTACTGCTTAGAAGGTATTTTATATATGAGATTAAAGTCTATGATCTGTCGAAAGTGAACATTTTGCAAAAATTAAATAAAGCTGGGTATTTTCTGTAAACTGAGAAATTATGCTAGCTATCTGGGATGCAATTTAAAGGAAGGAAGGTGAGCTGAAATGCTTTAAGGGACTTCGTATAACGCTGATTTATTGCTTCATGGGTTGAATGTAATGTGCCTTTTAAACAGAGTAGTAGAGAATGGTTAACATAAGGTATAGGCTGCAATGATTAACATGAAGAACAAAGTGGTTGTTGAGATCAGAGAAGGGACTGACATCAATAAATCATTAGGGGTGCTTTGGAATATAAGGACAGTAGATGCATGGAATTAAAAACATGATTTTGCTACTGAAATTTATTTTTATATAGAGCGTGAATGATAAAGACTGAAGAATAAAGTAGTAAAAATAAGCAATAAAGGCAGTGTACTAGATGGGTTAACTATAAAGTAGTGCCAGCAATGTGGAAATGAGCAAAAGATGATATTAAGGTAAATAGTGTCTGTTAAATAACCAGTATCTGTGTAAATAACTGTGAACTATGGCCACCCAAAGAAAACCACTATTTCAGCATTGTATTGCTGCATATGAAAAAACTAGTCTCATCTTGTTATCTTAAAAATGAGAAAACACATGAAGTTTAAGCCCACATAGCCAAGACAATCCTAAGCAAAAAAGAACAAAGTTGAAGGCATCACGCTAGCTAACTTCAAACTATACTACAAGGCTACATTAACCAAAACAGCACAGTACTGGTATGAAAACAGAGATATAGACTGGTGGAACAGAATAGAGGCCTTGGAGGCAATGCCACACATCTATAACCATCTGATCTTTGACAAAACTGACAAAAACAAGCAATGGGGAAAGGATTCCCTGTTTAATAAATGATGTTGGGAAAACTGGCTAGCCATGCGCAGAAAGCTGAAACTGGAACCCTTCTTTACACCTTACACGAAAATTAACTCCAGATGGGTTAAAGGCTTAAACGTTAGACCTAACACCATAAAAACTCTAGAAGAAAATGTAGGTAAGACCATTCAGGACATAGGCATAGGCAAGGACTTCATGACTAAAACACCAAAAGCAATGGCAACAAAAGCCAAAATAGACAAATGGGATCTAAATAAACTTAGTTTCTGCACAGCAAAATAAACAATCATTAGAGTGAAGTGGCAACCAACAGAATGGAAAAAAATTTTTGCAATCTACCCATCTGACAAAGGGCTAATATCCAGAATCTACAAAGAACTAAAGCAGATTTAGAAGAAAAAAACAAACCCATTCAAAAGTGGGCTAAGGATATGAACAGACACTTTTCAATCCTGCAAGATCTGCACGTACACTCCAGAACTTAAGGTACAATAAAAAAAAAAAAGAGAGAGAGAAAACAGAGGCCCAGAGAAAGTATCATTGTCAGTGGCATGGGCTAGTTCAAGGTGGCAAAACTAATACATTTTGTTTGTTTGTATTTCTGTTGTTTGTTTCAGTTGTCAACATTCTTTGAGAGATAGCATGATATATTGGTTAACAGCACTGGCTCTCAGGCCACACACACTGGCTTCAAATACTGAATTTGTCATTTATAAACTATGTAACCTTAGTCAATGATACACTGTTTCCTCATCTCCAAAATGGAAATGATGAAAACTGCATTTATTTCAAAGGGATATTAAACAGAATAAATGAGTTTGCTCATTTACAGTATTTATAATAGTGCTAGGCACAATTGTAAATGCTGAGCAGATGCTAGCTATTACTATAAGAAAAATTCTATGAAATTAAAATGAGTAGATTTTGAAGTTTTAGCTTAAAATAGATATGGAACACCTGATGACAAATTAAAATTCTAGCCTCAATATCTGCATAGCTAAATTGAAAATATGGATTAAAGAGTAGAAGGAAAGACAATCACGGTCTTTCTTCATTTTGCTGAATTAAAGATTGTAGGAGGTCATCCATTTAGAGTGTGAAACACAAGTGATTTTTTAAAAAACATGAATGGGCCAGACATTTAAAAAGATACCAAATAAAATAATTTGTTGGTAGAATAGAAGCTTAAGTCACTTGTTAAAGTTGTGTCTTCAATGATGGTGAATTAAGAAAAATACAAATAACATCTTAGGAGTTATTTCTGTGATGAGAATGGTTATAAGGACATTTCTGAGAAGAAATCCTGGAGAAGTAGTAAGAAAAGGATAATAGAAAACAACTTTATTTATTCATGGAGGGATACTTAATAGGCCTGTGAACTGCTGATAAATGGAAATAATCACAGCAGGAGAGTCATTTCGGGTACACTATGTAGAAAGAAGCAGGGACTAGGCGCCATAGCGCCATATTCAACTACTTAAATAAAGAGTTGCTAGGCTAAAGTAGACCAATAAAATCCAATGGAAATCAGATGAAACCTCTCAGTGGCATCACTGACTTTTTGAGAGCAACTAAAAGTTAAATGTATTTAAAATGCTAAGCTCTGTGACAAAATATTTTCTGGATACATTGCCATCAAAATGGATTTTTGAATGGGTGGAGCATTGTCTAACCCTAACTTAACAAGATCCCATATGTTTTTGGTGTAGGAGTTGCATCAATGACTCACAAAATGTAGTTAAGGAATTAACCATTTATAGTACTAGATACTAGGAATTTTTGTATTTGGCTACATAACATATTTCCTTTCCACAGGAGGTAGTTATGACAAATTAGAAGTCTGAAAATTTTCTGATGGTGTAAAGGCCCAGCTGTCACCAGGGAGTTAGTGATCAGATTTCATAGCTGCATGGTCCCGTGGCGCCACGGAGAGCTCCATATGGTCACCCAAATGTTCCAGCTAAATCCACTGAAAATTTCCAGTCTGAGTTTTACTTGTAAAGAATAAAACTCTTGTATGAGTATATCATTATGTGCCTACCAGGAAGAAAAGTCTTGTTAACTGGTTACATTTTAAAAAATAGAAAAACTAATCTACCTAAGAACAACTTTGTACAGCTGTTATGCTATCCTCCTGATAAACAGAAAGTGATGCACTCTTGGGAACTCCACAGAATTTAGTCTACAGCAATTGTAATATATCTAGGGTAGGCGGACTTTTTAATGGATGTATAGCAAATAATTAAAATTTGTGGAAATATCTTCTTATGATAAGAAACAATTTTATGAGCCACTGTTCTCTATGTCTGCTAATTCGTTAATGTAATTACTATGTACTGTGACACTTGTGTTCATGTCAAAGACGTCAGCTTAAGCCTTATCTAATAACAAATGACAAATGCATAATTTATTGATTCTTAAATGACTATTTCCTTTGATATATTCCCTATAAGCAATTTGCTTAGAAATACATCTGGCTCATAAAGGTAACAATGGTTTAAAAGAAGGTCAGTTCTATATCTTAAAGTTAAAGAATACAGTAATCTTTTATTTGTTATGTTTCTATACCAAATCAGGAAGGTTTTATGTTTTGTAATTCCATTTGGACTTTGGCAATATTAACAATATAACAAAAATATTTCATCAAAGTTTCTAACTATTGAAAATATAGGCATTAAGTCAAATATTCTTTTACAAAAACTTGTTTCACTTTTAATAAAAACATCTGGTTTACCTAATTTTTATGACAACCATCAGACTTTACTAGATTGAATGTTTGTTTTTATTGAAATTTAAATGCATGCATCTATCATTTTGTTATTGAAAAAAACTAAAATACTATTGAGGGTGCTTCAAATATTTACTGTTTCTCAATTTAAAATGTTTAACTATTAATACTTAATCATATATAGTTGACATAGCTATTTTCATTCCTTGTAGTGGTTTTCAGATTTCTGAATGGTTTCATTCCTCATACAAACATAAGAAAATATCACCTCTCATTAATTATTTTATTCTTTATGTTTCTGTGATGAAAACAAAGTGTAACTTTTGAAATACACTTTAAAGATTTTTGAAATTTTTATTTTGTTTGTGTACAAAGAAATGCAGTATAGAGAGCAGACATTTTTAAATCCTTGTAATAAAGAGCCAGGTACCTTTAACTTTACATTTCACCTTGCAGCACACACAAAATGTTTAATTATTTGAGGATTAATGGAGGTAGTTTATAATTAAGCTGAAGTATGAACTGATGTCATCATCTCAGTATGATGATATACATTTTTATGCCAAAGCACCTGTTGTTTTGGAAGGAAGCAGATGATATCATTATCTGCGCAGCCAGATAGCCCTGTTTCCTGCTGCTTAAAAAATTATTCTAAGGGCTACCTAAGTTGGAGTAATTCAGCATTTACATTTCCATACCCAGAAGAGGACAGAATGGAGAAAATGACTTCTGCAGCAAAGAAAGAGAAAATGACAGACACGCTGGGAAACGAGAAGGGAGAGGAAAAGGAAAACTTCAACTTAGGTGACCAACGGATACTAGAATGGTTTTTGTAATTTTTCTAAGAGCATTTGTAAATTGCAAAAAAAGAAAATAAAAGAAGCACCTAATTAATTTTGTTAATGTAAATAAAACGTTACATTGCTGAAGGAAGTGGAGTAGAAAATATATACTTTATACTTTAACGCAATATGTAACAAACCATATTTCTAAATACTAAGAAAAATGTTTTCATTTACAACTTGAGTGTATACAAAATCAATGAACTACTGACAAGGTACCAGTGACCCAAATTTTTATTTTTTCACATCTAGTACTTACCCTGCCCCTGATTTTTAAAAATTTACTGGTTGGCCTTTTGGTCTTTTGATATGCATTGGTTAGGAATAAAGGTAACATAAACACAAATTGCCATGTAAACATATCAATCAACATACTCATTTGCCCTGTCACTGTCACAAAATTGGGAAGAAATCTTTAAGTGTCTCAGTATAAGACAACTCTATAATTTCCCACACTGCCAAAACATTTCCAATATATATTAACTATATTTATTTCTCCCATGAATGTTGACCATGTATAATGCTTCCATACTCTTCAATAAAACGTTGCTGCCTAGTCAGTGGTGCCTCTTACCCCAAAGTTCTTCTCAACTTAGTTTTTCCTTTTATTCCTTATTTTAACTCACTGCCCTAATCAATAAAGCCCACTTTCCATATAGTATTTTATACACTTTTTCTCTACACAGGCTACCTCACATGATGCCTACACAGTAATTATTATATCTCCAAAAATTTGTACTGTTGATTATTGACTTATATTTTATTCATACAAAAACATCATGAGGTAGGTACTATTGTTGTATTAAGATCGTACATGAGGAAGCTAGACATTCGAGTTAAAGTAATTTGCCCATGAATGTGTATCTATATATACAGTTTCACCTTCCCTCTGGTGACTCTTACTGCTAAGCTATAATAGAACATCCTGCTCCTTTTTTTCCTCTATATGTGTATAGATAGATAGATATAGATATGTATGTGTGTGTGTGTATTATATATATTTGTGTATGTTTGTGTGTATGTGTGTGTATATATATATGTGTACATCCCCATATGTATACACACACACACACACACACACACATATATATGTAATGCAGGATGTTCCATTATAGTTTAGCAGTAAGAGTCACCAGATGGAAGATGAAACTGTCAAACAGGGGCTGGAGCCACGGCGCAGCCTGTTATACAAGAGATGTTGCCTGAGATAGAGAAGTATCTTGGCCTCTCTCCCTTTCTCCAGCCTCACAGCCTATTACCTGTGCATTCCACTGGCTGAGTCCAGTAGGAAATAGGCTCACAGGAAGGCTTAGAAAATAAAACACTCAGAAATAACTCCACTGAGTATACAAAACAGAAATGGATTGGAAGGAAAATGGGCCAGCTAGTGTTTTCTTTTTCTTAGCAGCCTTTCTCATTTTTGTACCCACATATAAATTACATGTAATAATGTCATGTTTTGTCTAACATGAGGCAACCATTCATTATATAAACTGAGATGCTCTTGCCCTATCTCCAACATTGTATCTTTCTCAAATACAGAATCTATGGAAAATTTCTGGTCCTGCCCATCAAGTCCAGGTGTGGCACCTCATGGGTTCTGTTGAAACATGGACTGAAAATGTAAATTAAGCACTATGAACACTCCTTAAACAAAATAATAAGTATATGGGGGGATTTAATTACATATACATGTGAAATATATTAAAATATATACTGAAATATATGTGTCTGTTTGTATGTATACACATATGCACATACACGTACATACACACCTGCATACCAAAGCAAATAATCACAGCTGCGGATGTCCTCAATTCTGGAGATGATTATAAAGGCTTGATTAATATTTATCATTTCCTTTCCCTCTACTCATACCATATTACTCTTGCTCTCAAATCAGCTAGTCAGTATTCTTTACTTTTAAGAGTGTCCCAGACGTTACCCAGACGTTAATTCCAGAAGGTTTTACATTTATTGTATTGCCCTTTATAACTATCCAGGAAAGGAATCTGATAAATTCCAGAAAATCCTATGAGTTCCAAATGTAGCATTTCTTGCTATTATTTTATAGAAACAACGCAATTTTCCTTTGATAAGTTGGGACAGTGAGCCCTATTTATACTAGAATTTCTCCTCTGACTGTTGAGAGGCATAAAGAGCCATGCCTCTAAAATTAGTCCCATGGTACCTTTAACTTCTGGGAAAATTGTTGTATCTCATAGTAGACACTTAGACAAGGTTAAAGAAACTGAAAGAAAAATGTCTGTGAATGAATTATTAGGTATCATGATGAAAGGAATTCTCACTTCCATTTCTTGAATCCAGAAACTGAATGCTGGCTGTGAGAGAACTAGCATCACATAATAGTGGCAGATTCAGAGCATAATATCACATGTCATAGGAGAAAACTTCAACTTCACCTGGTTTCCCAACAGATACCATAACTGTCTTCAGTTGGCTATCTACCTTTCCTTCAGGCCTGCTGCTTCTGGGTATTGGGGTTTGTGGTTAGGTCAGAGAACACCCTAGCTGTAAGCTTACTTTTGCACTTTTAGCAAAATATGTTTCCAATTCAGAAGCAATGCTATACAGGCTACTGTGATGGTGCATAGGGAATTCTCTAAGTCCATAGGTGGTGGTGCTGACAGGAGTACTGTGGGTGTGGAATTCAAATTCATATCAAGAATGAGTATACCAGTAAGGAAAAATTATTTTCACAATGGAAAAAGTTCAACGTCATCCACCTATCACCAGTTGATTGACCAGTACCTACAGGAATCATGCCACAAAACACTCAGTGTTGGCATCTGCAGTTCAGAAATTAAAGACTTAACAGAGACAATGTAATGTCAACCTTGATGAGAAAAAGTCCATGCTAACTGTTTTGATATTCTAGGCCTGGCCACCATCAATCTTTCAATCCTGTTCTTTTCAAGTCCCTGACCAGTGAGAACAAACATTAATCATTGCCCACGAATCAGTGTAGAACTTTTCCTCAAGTCATCTCTCCTTCCACACAAAATGAACAACTACATTTGCTATCTAAAGTCATCCTAAGCACAAAAAAAGTGTTGTCCCACTCCCAAATGTGATTTATAAAGCCAATGAAATTCAAATGAAGTATAACAAGTAAAAAGTTAACCATGGGGAGGTTGACCTTTACCAGTATCCTCTAGGATTACCCCTAAGTGGGACTGTAACATGGCAGCAGTCCACCTGCAGCCTGTGCCAGCATATTGTATAAATTCTCTGTAAACCAAGACCAACCATTTCTCTCTCCATCAACAGGTCATATAGAAAGTCTGCATGAGGCCATAGCTGTTGGTTAATAAAGCAGCAGCATTATAGAAAAAGTAGATGGCATACAAGTATAACTCACCTTTTCCTGCTATTTACTTGTGCTTTCAGTATCGGCTCAAGCAGTTGCTCAAATATTGTATGCCAATTTCATTTCACAATGTACTGGTTCTGCACATATGTAACCTTAACATAATCTTCAGGTTTGTTTATTTCTGTTCAATTATAATTCTACAAGTCCACAATTTGGACCTTTATATTTGGAAGACCTCAGTTATCACTGTGTCTCTGCTACTACAGAAAATACTCTTTTATAGTACCTGTAACATCTCTCTTATTATTTAATCATGACATGAAAAAGGAAGTCAAAACTGTGAGCCTATACTTGTCTTTCTGTAAGTTCATCAAAGTTGTCAGGAGCAACCATTTCAAAAACAGTTCTTCAAAATCCTTACAGTGATACTGGTAAGGAGAGGTTGCTACTTGTTTTCCCAAAGCCTTGCTTTTGACTGACACTTCATCTAGTAAATGACAAGCTCACTTAAGCAATTTAAGCCATTGCATGCCAGCTATTAGTAATATCTTATTTTCCACCTGGAAGGAGCTCATGTTTGTGTTGCACTCAAATGGGAAGAAACCTAATCTAACAAGACCATTTTGAAAGCCTAACTCATGGGATTAATCCTAATAACAAGAAGTTTGTCAATCAGCGTTGAACCAGAAAAATAAAATCATAAACAAAAATTAATGTGATAACATAGTTACATAGGTGACAGAAGAGGCTGAGAGCCAAATCTTGGAGTAGTGGGGAAATTCAGAGATTAACAACCTCCAGTAACTTTTTGCTGTAAGCTGAAGTGGCAGAGAGATCAGGAAGCATTAACAGAATTCAGGGGCTCAGGTAAATCAACGAATCTGAATCAGAAGGATCTGGAGCAAAAGAAGAGACATGACAACTTCCTCTACATCATCTGAGGTGGAGTCAGTGGGTGAAAGCACTTTGATATTCCCTTTCCACCTGTTTCTTCATATTTGACAGAACTTCTAACAGGCAAATCCTAATGGAAAAGCTATCCCTGGAGCCTAGGAAGTGCAATCCACAAGAGATCTGCCCATCTATAATTCAGCAGAGCAGGAAGGCAGGCAAAGATACTTAGGAATAGCAAAAGTCACTTCTCTTGTCAAATCTAGGTTTTGAGGCCCATATGTAAAATATTAATTTGGTATGGTAAAAAATCATCTTGGAAATTCTTTAATTTGCCCGTAAGGTGAAGCAAGAGTCTTTAAATATATGAAGCATATCAGTATAGAGACATGCTCGTGCCATAAATGTTCCTAGAAGAACAGAAATCAACCAAACAGAAGTATAACTTTGTGTCCTCTCCCGTCCATGCTCTGGGATATATATACATGGAGTGAAATAACAGAGAAAATAGCTGAATTTTTAAAAATGCGTACATATATGATGTTACTCCACTGTTCTTTAAGTAGTTGTAGAGGCAAAACTTAGACTCTGAGGCAAAAATTGGCCAACCCATTTAATCTACATCAAATTGTATGAGGCAAAAGATGTGGACCTAGTGTAGATGGAACAGACTAAAGACATGTAAAATTTATATTAATAGTAAACTTGATTGAATTTGGTATAGAAAAAATAACATATTTTTTTCATAAATCATCCAATCTAGTACATCCCTGAAGATGATAAAAGTAGCACGAACAATTACACCAGGAAATGTTGTCTCAGACAAACTCAGATATATCACATCCAAGTTATGATCATCTGCAAATGTAATTCCTTGGATTAGGGAACTATGAGGCTAGTCTGTGCATTCAATGATGTTACAAAATTATGTTAATTTTCTTAGAGGTGATAGTGGTGTCATGGTTTTGTAGGAAAATATCCTTATTCTTTGAATATATACGTACACCGAAGTATTTAGACATAAAGTATCATGATGCATTCAGCTTTTTATCGGATGCTTTGACAAAAAGGAAAGATGTGTGTGTATGTGCAAGACAGTGTTATCATCTTTTCCTACCATCCCCATTTCTTCCAGTTTTTATTTATTTGTTTTTCTACTTTATTTTACTAAAGACACCTAAATTCTTCCAAGTACCTGAACTAAAATGCATCAAGTTATTCTTTCCCTACCTCCCCCATCCAACCAGCATCAGATGCTGCCATATCTTACTCCCAATTGCCATTTTCATCACCACCGTGCAAGACCTCATTATATCTCTCACTGTACCACTCACTACAAGAGTTTCGTGGTTGGTGTCTCCTTCAATGAATCATATGCACTGAAGCCAGAGTAAGTTTCCAAAACCATACCTCAAAAACAAATAAACAAAACCACTAAACTTTTAAATTATACCCTAATACCTACTAAGCTAAATGAAAATTTTATTTTCTAACTTTTTAAATTATCCATCTTATTATCCCAACTTAATATTCCAAGCTTATTTTTCTTAACACCAGATGCCTACCTTATATTTGAGTAAAAATTCAGACTTGCATTTTCATGATCCATATCCATATTGAAATTGTTCTTTGCACATTCATGTTTTCCTGTCTTAACTTTTGCGTTAGAAACTATTCTTCAAGGACAAAGGCACTCCTGCCTACAAAAAGTTCCTCCTATCTCATTTAATAAATTGCAAGAGGACTTCATTTATATCAAGCCCACTTTCTCAACTTTACTATTGGAAAACTGAAGTTTTACAGGACAGAAATGCCATAAGAGTTCAATGAGTTACAGCTGAATATCTACCAATAAATTAAACTTTAGATTTTGGGAAAAAAAATAATGGGAGAAGTTGTTTGGAAGGTAGAATAGAAGGATTGTAAAAACCGACTTATAAATGAAAATTAATGCTCCCTTTTAAGAGACTGAATCAGCTTGAAACTATTTTAAAATAATTTGAAACTGTTATTTATTAAAATTTAAATTGATAAATGTTTCAAAACAGTGCACATAAAGCTGCAGCTATCTTGTGATTCTATCCTTTTATTCTAATGACAGTGAAGAACAAAACCAAATGTTTTCTGTCATTTTTTATGTCACTATAACCTTTGGATGAAATTACAATCTTATACTAAAGAGCATTTGGGAAAAAAAGGCTGTCCATATTAAATACACTATGTAAAAAACATTATGTGTAATGAATATCTGTAAAATATAATTATCTGAATACCTGCTAAGTGTAAATATGCTATTGTGTTTCAATCCCTAATCCTGTGATTGTTTAAAATATAAAGAGAAAGGAGAAACAGAAAGGTTCTAATGTTTTATCTCAAAGGAAAAAGAGATATGTGGTTTCCTGCAGGATTTTTGAGGCTGTAAAATATGCTGTGTTGTTTCTTTTGGCAGCACAATTATTCTTAACATTTGACATTCCACTCAAAATAAGAAATATTTTTCTTCTTTATCTTCTGTCCATATTTATGATTTATTTGAACATGTCAAAAAAATAACAAAATCATACAGAATTCAAAATGCAAGATATAAAAGTGCAAAAGAGAAAAAAAAAAGCTGTCATGTGGAAATGAAAGAAGTAATAGACCAAAGAGAAAAATCAATGATTAAAAACATTCTTATCCCAATCACTTCTCATGATTTAAAAGACAAGTATTAAAAAATAAATGAAAATCTCTATTGTAGAAGTGAACAGAAGTAAAATTATTTTATCTAAACAAATTTGTCATAGGATATGAAGTATCTAGAATAAAAAGAATTTCAACAGAAATCATGCAGGGCACAATAAAATTCTAAAAATGAATTAATATTACTATAATATATCAGGATATATTTTTACTAAAGGTATACTTCACAATATATATTATTTCTATTTAATGCTTAATTAGTTTTCTTTGTAAAATTGACTTTAGTGAGTTTTTATATATTTAAAGGAATAAATTATTTAATTATATATTTCTTTTCTTAAGTGAAAAGTATTCTCTCAGCAGTTAGAAATAAAATTTTCATATTTTATGTAAATAATAACATACAATTTCCTTGGTTACCTAAATAATTTTTTCCTTGTCATTTTTTAGATACTAATTTTTGCATTGCTTTCTTTCAAATCACTATTCCTTTCTATTGAGAAAGTTTGGCATTGTAGTGAATTTTTAAATTTTTTTTCCTAAATAATTATCATCATCTTTTCCTTTATATTTTTCCTCAACTATAATTAGGTTTAGTTTGTATGCATACTTCTACAACATACCAAACAATTTTTTTTCTCTTGATTTCTTCAAAAGACTAATTTTTGTCTTAGTCAACATTCCACTATCAGTCATGAAATATATTCGGGCTCCAGAATCATCAAGCTTCTTATAAAATACATTTTAAATGCTAGGCTCTCTAGGAAGTAAGTTAATCTGACACTGAAAAACATATTTTATATATGAATAAGCACACACTCCCTAAGTCATTCCTTCCTTTCCTTTATATGCCCACATCCTTTTAGTCAATAATCCTATTGGCTCTGCTGTCAATTTGTCTACAGACTCCATCCACTTCTAACTATCTCTAATATAGAAGTAGATGTAGAGATTATCAGCAAATGTAGAGATACTAGAAGTGGATGAAGTCTTTATACATATTGACTCCTTTCTAATGTATCATTTCTCACCTGAGTTATCATCAGCATTCTCCAACTGGTCTCTTGCCTCTATCTTTGCCTCACCCTTCCGCTCTCTGCTCCTCTCCTCTTTTTATAGCCTATTGAAAAATACTGTCAAGATATAAATCAAAATCTTCTCTATTCTTCCCATTTTACTCAGAGTTAGAGCCAAAGTCTTGTCAGATGCCTAAACTGCAGTACATGATCTGACTCCCATTGCCTATCTGACCTTAACCCTTACCAATCTTCCCTTCACTCTCTCTACTTAATCCACACAACTCCTTGCTCTCTCTGTAGCATACCAGACTTGACTCCTGCTTTAGCATCTAAAGGGATAACCCAAAATGTTTTATCCTCATCGAGTTCAACAGAACATGATATGTCACTCATATAGCTTTTATTCTCACATTTGTTCAGAAAATTGGTATTGAGCTGCTCTAATTTGCCAGATACTCTGCTAAGCTTATGAAATACAAATATGCAAAGTCACTTTCCTTACAGAAAAAACAGTCTAGCAAAGGTGATAAATGCTATGATAGAGATAAGCATAGGGAGCTATGAGCCCAGAAGTGGATATATCAGTACACATTGTAGATACTCAAGCTTCAGAGAAGGGGTCAGCCCTGAAGGATTTGCAAATGTTATAATGGTTAAGAAGGAATTCAGAGGGGATTTCAGCCAAAAAGAATAAGCAAAGCATACAATTAGTAGAAGATGGGATCAATTTGAAGAACTACAAGTTAGGCTCTGACATTTTGAGCTAGAGGGCTAACTAGAGATGCCCAATAGACAGGTGGATAGGAATCATAAACTCTGAACAGAAATTAAAGAATAAAGTTGAGATACAGATTTGGGAGCCATCTCAAGATGGCTTTTACAAATTAATTTTTATTTAAATCAATTAAATAGAGTGAGAAGCCAGATTAGAAAAGAAATGTTTAGTGAATCGAGCTAAACATAATTATAAGAAAGGAAATACTAGGAAAGAGCCCCAGGGACCATCAGAATTTAAGGCAAAGGCAAGGAAAAACGAACCCATAAAGGAAGGTGAACACTATGGTCAATAAAGAAAAACAGCACGCCAAAAGATGAAAATATTTTAACAGTGTCAATTGATGCAGAGAGGTCAGAGATGTAAGAATTCTATTAGTTGAAGAGTTTTTGCTGGTCTTAGGTAAAAAGATTTTTCAGTAGTTTGATTGCCTCTAAAGCCAGATTATAACTCTTGATGTGTGCTTAAGTGATGTTAATAGGAGGAGGCAAATACTTGACGATTGCAAATACAGACATGAGGTTAAAGGGAATAAAAAATAGAATGCTCACTACAGAAGATGTACAATAAAGGAAGATTTTTTAAGGTGGGAGAAACATATGCATGCTTAACTTTGAATGAGAAGGAGACAGAGAAGAAGAAATTTTGAATAATAATAATAGATGGCATTTATGTCTTGTTTACTTTATGAACAGCTCTATTTTCAGTACTTTATTTGAAATAAATCATTCTACACTTGGTTGAATTTTTGTCCTCATTTAACAAATAAGAATAGATAGGCAAAGACATGATCAAGTAGTTTTCACATAGTTGCACAGCTAGTAAATGAGTCAGAATTTCAAACAGGAAATATGGCTTCAGAAGTTTCTCTCTTTCTCTCTCTCTCTCTCTCCCTTCCTCCCCCTCTCTGTACAGTAGATAAAGTAACTTCAAGGAATCACTTGACAGAGTTAAGGATATAATTGAGATAGAAGATAGATGATGAGTTTAAGGTAGAATAATTTGAAAATACCCACCACTGTTGTCAGGGAAACAAAACATGAGACCACCAGAAAGACACTATGTAAATATGGCTCTCCTCATTTGAAATATTTAAAGAATCCAGTTAATTAATTTAGGGGATAAGCCAGATAAGAAAAGAAAGTAGCATACATTTGTTTAATAATTCATGGATTATTACTATATAAGGAGCAGATACAAAGTAATGAGAGTAGGTAGAATTTTGTTTATGCAATCAACTATGCAGCCTAAAAAAATAAAGCTCATTGTTCTGGTGGCAAATTACATTTTTAAAAAATATATATTTTATTGTGTTTTAGGTTTTGGGGTACATGTGAAGAACATGCAAGATTGTTGCACAGGTACATACATGGCAATGTGGTATGCTGCCTTCCTCCTCATCACCTATATCTGGCTTTTCTCCCCATGTTATCCCTCCCCAACTCCCCACCCCCTGCTGTCCCTCCCCAAGTCCTCCCTCACAGAACTCAGTGTGTGATGCTCCTCTCCCTGTGTCCATGTGTTCTCATTGTTCAACATCTGCCTACGAGTGAGAAAATGCGGTGTTTGATCTTCTGTTCTTGTGTCAGTTTGCTGAGAATGATGGTTTCCAGGTTCATCCATGTCCCTACAAAGGACATGAACTCATCATTTTTTATTGCTGCATAGTATTCCATGGTGTGTATGTGCCACATTTTCCCTGTCCAGCAATGCAGCAAATGACATTTTTTCAGGTAACTTAGCAGCCTTCAGGATCCCCAGAAATCAGCAAAGGTGGCAGCTTCACTCAGAGCCATCTTAAGCCCAAAAGAGCAAATAT